>WAAB01014371.1:0-30466 GCA_013389865.1 Piaya cayana | reverse complement strand
GTGGGTCTCTTCCAACCTGGTTATTCTATTATTCTATGATATAGAAAAGATTGTCCTTTTATTCTCAGTTCCTTTATGTAGTACTGTGGCAATATTCCTAATTTTTTCTCCTTCTTTATAGTAGAAATCCTCAGTTCTTCCAGTTCTTAGCTGGAACAAGTTGATTGTGAATGGAAATTTGGTGATAGGAGTGTAGCTGTTGATCTTTATTCTCTGCTGCAAATAGATGAACTAAGGATTTTTATTTTTTTTATCAAGGCTTGTTGATTAGATGGATTTATACACTTCACAGAGATCAATACATTTCTGGTACCAGGGTAGAGAAGTAAAACTTCTTTTTGAGAGAATTGTGAGAATATTTTTTTTCCAAACGTGTCTTTTTTTCTCTAGTATTATATTTTTAATCCATTTGAGGAAGTTATGCAATGTAGGAGTTTCAATGGCCAGCAGATTTGGCACTGTAAACAGACACATATCCCAAAGTACTGACAGCTCTTAAGAACAGGCCTGAGGTTGTTACCTCTCACGTACTGTTTAAAATAGTTTCTCGTCTACTTCTCCATATGACAAAATTCATAAGCTGTGAATTTAAGATAGGCATCTTTTACAGTAAACAACTGAGTTTACTTCTTTGCTAAAATCACTATATAAATCATATTCATTAAGCTGGAGGACAAAAAAAGACAAAAAACAGTTATAGGATCTAATAGAGCATTGTGTTGAGATTTAAACAACTGCCATCAAAGGACAAATAAAGTATTTGTTAGACTTCCAATAAGTGATGGTTTACTTCTATTCAAGAATTTAAGCCTATTTTCATAAACTGATTTAATATTGTACCATCTTCCTCTCTTAAGAAATCTGATTAGTACTTGTTTACAGCAAGCTGTTTTTCTGTTTTGATTGTAAGAACCTTGGAAAATATCAAGGTCAAATATAGACTTGCAAACAAATGCAGAAATAGATTTAATATACTGATAGATGATCTACTGAAATGATTCTATTTTTACACTTAAAATTTTTTAATTGTAAAAGCGAAGTGTGAATTTAATGAACTGAAAATGATAGCTTAGTTGGAGCACTTTGCTTGGGTGATACACAGGTTTTCTCACAGAACTGGAAATAAACCCAAACCAAATGATCAAACTAATATTTAATGCTTCTAGTCCGGTATTGGCTCAACAGATGATATCATTCATGTTTAACATTGAACTACTGTAGGAAAAAAGAGAACAAGTAAGTAGTAGTTAGTGTGGTTCTTAACACTGACTAGTGGATATTTTGATAAGGTTGAAGTTAGAATTTTTTTAATGTTAGATATGCATTCTAACAACTTCATGCTCAGAAAGAAAAAATCCTTCTTTTTCCTCTTTATTTTCCAAATACTCTCTTGAAAATTCACAGTTCTGTAGAAGAATATTTCAGAACATACTGTGTTGTCGTCTTACACACACACACACACACACACACACTCTCTCTCAATGTATATTAAATCATGTTTCTGTTAAGAATGTCTTTTCTATTGTGCTAAAAGTGTTTGAGTCCATGTCTATGAATTTTTCTCCTTTCTATATTTACAAGTTAAATAAAGTATGTAGCTATTGGGTAGATATTGGGTGTCTCAAGGAGATCCTTTTATCATACTTTTCTTTATTAAAATTGTAGATTATGAACCAATGGTAGTACCAAGCTATTTTCTTTATTTGTTTTTAAACATAAACCCACAATATTAATTAGAAAATAACTTGAAATAGTTATCCTGCAGTGGCAATTGCATTGAAGGCTTGGACAATATAATGTCAAAGGAGATGTGGAAGTCAATGTAAACAGACATGAGCCCGAGGCGGAATTAGCAAAAAATCTTTATGGAACATACTGACTTAAATCCTTCCAGTAGAACAAAGGCTGGATGTAGGATAGTCAAAAGTGACAAAACTGCTGATCCATGTATTACGGAACAGTAGGAGGTTAGAATTAAGAGTCTCAATATCAGATTTTGAAAAAAGCTGACATTTTACTTCTCGTGTTAGCACCTCCTGCTGTCTTTTGTACTCTTAATTCCTGAAGAAAGAAAGAAAAAAAAAATTGTGAGCTGTTTAACTTGCCAAAACAATTAAAACCTACAACTCTGGTTTAGCAATTTGCTGTAGTCAGGATCACCAGGTTCTTTGGTTATGGGCTCTAAGGAAGATGAACAGCTTCAAAAAATCCGAACATTTAATCAGTTCAGTGCTTTCATTTTCACTTCATCTTTTTATTTAAACCCTACATCCTCTGTGCCATATGTGACAGTGAAGCTGGGAGGGAGAACTGTGCGAGAACATCCTCATAATGACTGTCTGAAGGTACAGATTGTCACCAGCCAGCAGACAGAACGAGGCTCGGCCGTCAGTCAGGATACAATTTTAAGCTAGAGACAAGGTAATTTCAGACAAAATAGAGAACAAAATCACTTCGGCACAGGTCAGATGCCTTTTCCTGCTTCCCTCACAAATAGTACGTGATTTCAGTTTCTGGGCACACCGTGTGGTCTCGTCCTTCTCTTTCACTCTTTCCTGCTACTCCCTTCGCCCACACAGCCTTTCGCGTGATTTCAATAGGGGAAGCTGCACAAAAGAAATAATCTCATCCTGCCGTAAACTTAAAGTCTGTGCTTCACTGTAGCTGAATTTTACCTAAAGACCTGACTCTAGAAATACTATGAGCCTTTGGTCTCTATCATCAACCAAAGTAGTCAGCAAAAACCCAAAGGTAATCCTTTTGGGCTGTTTCTGATCTTGATTAAGCTGCTTAGATCTCGGGGGATAAAGTTAGGCTCAAATTTCTGTAGTCCTGCCTCTCATGCAAGATTCAGCCTTCCTAGAAAAAGAGCTCCACTTGCATGAAAATGAGGGAATCTAAGTGACTGTTAAATTTTTGTGATTTTGTAGTGGTATTAACTACCTAATGCCATTGTGATAAAAAGTAAATATAATTAATTTTACATTCCCAGGAGTGATTGGAAAGGATACCATGTAGTAGCTTAGTGCTGATTAGTAGTTATTATAATGCTGGTTTGAAGGGGTTGCATATAGTACGATGCTATTTTGTGCCTGTGTTTCAAGCCACAAAGATGAAGGAAGAGCAAGATAAATAGAAATTTGACACACTCCATGGAATATAACTGGGCCATCTTTGACTCCATATGTATTAACTAGATCTAGAACAAGAAGAGGTTTCCTTGATCCTCGTTGCGTTTCGATTGCAAATGATTGCATTTGGAAGCCATCATTATTCTCTGGAGATGCAGGGTGGGAGCAGCAGAATAGGATTCCCAGAAGGGTGAAGCAGAAGAGCTGGAAAGCAGCTGTCTGTCACTATAGTGATTTGTGCTTTTCTGTCTCTGCCTTCCCCTTCCAGGAGAACACTAGCTACTGCTAAGGGAGGAATGGGGAACAGAGAACAGGGTTGAGAAAGGATTGATTTACAGCATATTTAGAAATAAGTTGTACTTCCTGAACAGTGAGAGCCTCAAGCACTGCATGAATGCTGGGGGTCATGGTGGGCTGTATGGTGGCATGGTTTACACCAGATACAGGCTTGTGAATATTCTGCTTCTCTGGCTGAATCGTTAGTCACGTAAGCATTGCCATTGGTTTCGGTTGTCAGGGTCATGAAAAACCACATTAACTGCCTGTCAGTTCTTGAAGCTTGTCTACTGTTTAAGCCTAGGCTAGCTAAACCTAAAGCTCAAGCCAGAGGGTTTCCGTGCTATGCCTTATGCTGCATGGCAGTGCTCCTTTGTGGTTGAAGAAAGGCTCATGAGTGTGAAGGCTTTCGCCAGTTATGATTGTGGAGGTGAGACTGAAAATGGCTGACAGTTCTGGAAAGAAATTCTCAGTACTGAGAGCAGTTTAAGCTTCACCCTCTTCTGCACTGAAGCAGCATAGGGGAGCTTACGCATCATCACTATCTCCACGTGATAACAGAGGTGTGATAACTTTTTAAAGGTCAACCATTACTTCTCAAAGACCGACAGAAGTTCCTGCAGCTCTCCATTGATGCACTGATTCAGAAGGGGCTTGTCTCCACCCAGAGCAGCAGATAGGTGGTCTCCTGCTGACTTGCCGTTCCTGGCTAGGCTAAACAATGTTTAATGACTGAGGCCAATCACTTTGGTTTGGGTAGGGACAGTGCCTCTGGGCTGAAGCCCTCATCAAATGTTCACTGTCTCCAAGTTCCTCCACTGACTCCAGAAGAAAGACAATGTAAAACAACGTAGAGAAATCAAATGGCAGTTTCTGTAGCCTAAGAAGAGAAGTACTTTTTTTTTGAAAATTATTTGTTATTGTGACTGGGGTCTGTCTCTTTTTGACTTCTGCATACATCATTCTCATAATGCATATTCATCCCAACCAACTGTTAGGAAAACGTGGCTGGCAGACTTAAGTGCTTTGAAATATATCTACTTTTGATTGTCATATGTAAGGCATCTTTATTCAAACCTCTATCCAGATGCAGGAACTGAGCTAGGTAGTTACTGGGAGGAAAAAGGAGGTGCATTGGAAGCACTGTTGAAGAAAAAGAAGTGCTTACTGGACATGAAAGTTGAATGTCAAGCTAACTGCTGGTAATTTTGTTTTCAGATTATGTCTTTCTGTTGACCTGAGGCTAGTAGTTCCTCTTTTTCCTCCTCTTGTTATATCATCAGTTCAAACCTGAATCGTGAAGTATGTTTACTAAGAAACCAGTGTGGTCATTGCTTTAAAAGAATGATGCTGACAGTGTAGCTGCTTATAAACTATTTGTGTGTTGCTTTGCCTGGAATTTGGACAAGCTAGCCACTGAAGCAGAAAAAGCACAGCCAGTGTTGTCAGATATTATTGGTGCAATGTGCCTTTATATGTGCCTGGCTGAGCAGCATCAAATGGCATTTGACATGGTTCTTTCCCAAGGCCATAGCTTGCTGCATATAGCAGACTCTCGCTGAAATAATTTTTATATTTTATATTTGTGCACACGTATACATGTATCATGTTTAAAATCCATCAGGGTGATATGCATGAAGTTGTAAAATGTTCCCCACCTACCCTGCTCATTTTTTTTTCATTTCATATTAATAAGCCACTTCTAAAAAAAAAAATCTTTCCCAGAATAGTATCATTGGGTTAAATAAGCTTCAATGCATCTAGCTATGATATACAGCAGTCACAAATATGTTTTCTGAAGCAGTAAAAAAGGCCTAAAACTAGTGATTTAGCAGCTGTTAAATTATACAAGTGTTTGGTTTTTTTTTCTTGGATGAAGACTTTCAGACCTGTAAGTTTGTTTTTTTAATGAAGCACTGAATTCTTTCTGCTAGCTATAGTTATGAGAAAATATAAACAGCATTTTTGTTGTCTCTGTCCTCAATGCAAATAGAAATTCAGCTCCCTTATATAACATGTTCTACGCAGCAATTGTGGGGAAATGCTACAGTGTATTTAAGCAGCATTACTTTTGAATAAGTTGGTGCTTTAACAGATCTTTTTTTTGAATGCTATTTTCCCTTCTTGTTAGGATTCTTCTATTGAATATTTGTTTTGTTATTCATAAAAATAGTATTTCAGAGGTGTAATAACTTTGATGCCTCAGATGTGCAAATTTAGAATTAAATAGATGTTTGCTTCTCATATTTTACTTTTGTACGAGTCTCCTTCTATCCAAATAAATGATGTAAAGATTAGGTGTCAGCAATGAGAGTAGATATCTGATATAGGTGTGAAGAATTCACCATAAATTTCTATTTTAGCTGAATTTTGACTAATCTAAACCAAAGAACAGTGGAATCTTTTCTGCATGCTGTTTTTATTTTTCTGTTCACCTTAGACTGAGATGAAAAACACCTGCCAATCCATACTGAAATGCTTGTGTTTCATTGATTGCTACCTGCAGGGACTATCCCAGTAATGACTGTAACAACTTGGGGGTGCAAATGATCTCTCTGTCTTGTCTTGTGTGGGATAACTCCCTATGGAGAAGGACAAAATGGTCAAAGCCTCACTGCTACTTTGCCTTAAACATCTTTTCAGTAAGATTTTATTCACCATATCTCCTGCTTTCTGCTGGCAGCAAACACACTTTTTTTAGCCCTGTTTTATGAAATTATGTTTTTATTAAAGCCTGTGCAGTATGTTGTTAACTTGGTAAGAAAAATCTCTGCATTAACTTTTAACTCAGATAATAGCCTAGCCTGTTTTGCTTTAATTCTTCCAAAATCAAATTCCAAGGAAAGAAATAGGTAATGGATTTTTTTTTACAAGCTAGAAATTAAGTTTAGTTGGAACGTCATGTCAGGCTACTTAGGATTTATCATCTAGTCACCTGTTAGCTCAACTGAATTACAAGCTGGTAGTTATAAGTGCACTATTAGTATATAATCTGTTGCCAATTTAATGGTTTGTATTTTAAAGTAGTTTCAAGGGCACCTTTGTTACTTGAATCTCCCTCCCAATGTAGGCAAAATAATTCATTGTTTCAGTGTTCCTTTTCTTCCCTCAAAGAATGAAAGACATAAAGGAAGGGAAGAGAAGGAAAGAGGAAAGAGTATATGGCAGAGAAACTGTTCATCAGCTGTTGTCAAAGGCACAGAGTAAATCAGCTGGATCAGAAGCAAGAGAAGAAACCTGTAATCTTCTCCAATTATAGCAATATTGGAACATTAGTTCTAGAGTTATTTAAAAATATTTCAGACACGAACTTAGTGTTCTTTTGAAATCATTGTAAATTCCAGTAAGTATTGAAATAGAAATAATTGTTCTGTTGTCTGAACTTCCTGTATTTCAATATTGTTTAAAAGAAGCATGTACAAACCATGCCATTGCTCAAGTTTTACATACAGTGTTTGCCTAAAGAGGAGGCAGTGTTTTTTCCCTTCTAGAAGATACCAGAATTTCCAAGCAATCTTTATTCTAAGGATGATGGCTGGTTTCAACTTTAAAAAAATAAATGCTTTCTAAATATATTCTCTTAATAGAAGGTTACTTTTTCTTTTCTAGGCGGTACATGAAACTTAACCTTTCTTAACTTCTAAAATTGACTGATAAACTTTGAATTCAAGCTTCAAAATTCTACTTCTTTTCCTTGGGCGTCTTTTATTACTATTTTTGTAAGTACCCACTTATGCATCTGAATACGAATAATTTTTTATAAACAAGAATTGTTTACATTATTTGTATGAAACTGTATATTTTAAAAAAGAATGGCATTATTTTATTTGCTTCAGATTTCTCTCCCTACTCCTTTCCTCCCTTCAGTCTGCCTGGCTTCAGACCATTATGACTGCGTCTCTACCAAAGGATGATTTCATTTCTGCTTTTTTTCTAATCACTTAAGGGTTAGGCATGCTTGCCAAGATGTTCAGAAAATGTAGTGATTTGTGAGTATCTTACTTCTCAGGGTTTAAGGGAGCATGTTTGTCAGTGTACGCTGAACATTAGTTCTATGAAAATGAACAATTCTTTAACATGAGCTAAATGTTGCCAGCAGTCATCAGCTGAGAAAGTTATGGACCTAGCACATTTATTATCATCCAGATGGAGAACTACAGCTTGTCAGTAGTGACTTCTTAATGATTTTGTAATTCTTTTGAGTTCTTTTGTTTTGTTCTGAGATAATATGCATTTTCTGAAGATGGATCTGGTTTAAGAAAAACAAGACTCTCATCTCAAAATTGATGGCTTGCCTCAGATGGTTTCAGAGATGTGAGCAGCACACTAAACAAGATATTCTGGACAAAAATTTTGAATTGGTCCACTGTATTAGTATTGATTTTTTTTTTGTCCTGTTGAACTTTCCTGATATAAATGTGGAAATAACTGCATGAAGCACAAACCTGAAGCCACTGTCTGTGTGAGTGCACTACTTAGCAGTGGTCTGCTTATGTTTAACACTTTTTTGATTTCAAGACAGCAATAAGGTTAAATCAAAGTTAGCACTGAGTCCAGCTCAAAGCAGTCTTCAGCAAATTCCATCAATTTCAGGCTGTCAGATATAACCAGAGTACTGAAAATTGGATGCTTTAACAGTGTAAATATCTTTTCTTTCATTTCATGAAAACAGTTTACCATAGATGACATGTTATGGGCCATTTTCTACTACTTCATTCAAATATTGCTTCCTATCCAAATTCTCAAATGTGCATTAAATGGAAAGTTGAGAATAATCTGCCAAAAAACCAAAACATCATTGCAAATGTGTTGTTTTGAGAATAAAAAATATATGGAGTTAATTTTTTTTTTTTTGTTTTGTAGGAATAAAAGCTTATAATGTGTTATTTCTAGGTCTGGAAACTCCTTGTAGACTTGCTTGTGTACATGCATGGAAATCTGAAATATTAAATCACTCACCCAAGAATGCTTTTTATTTTTGAATAAAAGTGTTTTAACTTATAGAATCACCAGGTAGGAAGACACGCACTGGATCATCGCGTCCAAGCATTCCCATCAATTGCTAAACCATGTCCCTTAGCACTTCGTCCACCTGTCCCTTAAACCCCTCCAGGGAAGGTGACTCAATCCCCTCCCTGGGCAGCCTGTTCCAGTGCCTAATGACCCTTTCTGTGAATAATAGCATGTAATTTCTTGTGTCTGACAATAAGTTTAGAGTGACTTTTTTTCGTAATTTAATTTTGTTCATCACATTTGCTATGATTGTAGAATACCTTTTATGAAATACATTAGAGAAATACATCAGAAATGTAGAAATACATTAGAGGGTAAAGCACTTTTATGATTAAATTTTGTGTTTGTTTTAATAACTCAGACCAAACAGAATTGGTTGAATTAAGCATCATTCTTTTTATATCACCACTGAATTAATTTTAGTATTTGTGAAATTCTGAAGTGCATAATTCCTTTCCATTACATCCATTGCTCTGAAATGAAAGCTAAAAATACAAGAATGTAACTGCCTGAAATTCTTTTCTGGTCATATTTAGTGTTTGCTGCTATTGAAATACACATATGAGTGTGGGGAGAGTGTAAAAAAATCAGTCAATAAGGACATGCAGTTCTTTTTGAAAGGAAGTTAAAACACCTTGTTTGTTCTTTCCGCTCAAGGCTGACTTGGGTGCTAGACAGGCTACTGAGTTNTACCATAGATGACATGTTATGGGCCATTTTCTACTACTTCATTCAAATATTGCTTCCTATCCAAATTCTCAAATGTGCATTAAATGGAAAGTTGAGAATAATCTGCCAAAAAACCAAAACATCATTGCAAATGTGTTATTTTGAGAATAAAAAATATATGGAGTTAATTATTTTTTTTTTGTTCTGTAGGAATAAAAGCTTGTAATGTGTTATTTCTAGGTCTGGAAACTCCTTGTAGACTTGCTTGTGTACATGCATGGAAATCTGAAATATTAAATCACTCACCCAAGAATGCTTTTTCTTTTTGAATAAAAGTGTTTTAACTTACAGAATCACCAGGTAGGAAGACACGCACTGGATAATCGAGTCCAACCATTCCCATCAATTGCTAAACCATGTCCCTTAGCACTTCGTCCACCTGTCCCTTAAACCCCTCCAGGGAAGGTGACTCAATCCCCTCCCTGGGCAGCCTGTTCCAGTGCCTAATGACCCTTTCTGTGAATAATAGCATGTAATTTCTTGTGTCTGACAATAAGTTTAGAGTGACTTTTTTTAGTAATTTAATTTTGTTCATCACATTTGCTATGATTGTAGAATACCTTTTATGAAATACATTAGAGAAATACATCAGAAATGTAGAAATACATTAGAGGGTAAAGCACTTTTATGATTAAATTTTGTGTTTGTTTTAATAACTCAGACCAAACAGAATTGGTTGAATTAAGCATCATTCTTTTTATATCACCACTGAATTAATTTTAGTATTTGTGAAATTCTGAAGTGCATAATTCCTTTCCATTACATCCATTGCTCTGAAATGAAAGCTAAAAATACAAGAATGTAACTGCCTGAAATTCTTTTCTGGTCATATTTAGTGTTTGCTGCTATTGAAATACACATATGAGTGTGGGAAGAGTGTAAAAAAATCAGTCAATAAGGACATGCAGTTCTTTTTGAAAGGAAGTTAAAACACCTTGTTTGTTCTTTCCGCTCAAGGCTGACTTGGGTGCTAGACAGGCTACTGAGTTTTCTGCTGTTGTGTTGCTTCAAGACCTGTGAATGCGGGCAAGACAAGGACTTAAAGAACTTCAGAAGTTTTTCACGCATTCATTGGGGCACCTTCATATTCCTCCAGACTTTTTTATCACTAAAAGGGGTGATGAGAGGATTGAATATCCATTAGCATTAGAGATCTGAGCATTCATCTGTAAATCATATTAATATTTGTAAATCTTAGAAGTAGAAAGGTCACTCTAACTGAATAGGATTAGCTGGCTTATAAGGCCTTCACTTGTGTGAAGCTTATTGTTTGACTGCAACTCAGAAGTCCTCTGAGACAAAACAGACTGGCTAACGATCTCTTTTGAAATAATTACATTTATTTTCTCAAGTTCTTAACAGATGATCCCTTTACTCCTTTTTTGTAGTTCCTAATCCTCTTCATGTGTTTTGGAATTGTGTTAGGAGTCTGCAAGTACCAAGGAAATATCTTTATGATAGGAAATTTTTATGATCTAATGGGATTCAGAATATTATGTTCTAGACGTAAATGTGGTTTGTTACCTGTCTCATAAACAACACTGCATCCAGTAATGGACTAAAAAGGGGAACCAGGATCAAAAATAGTAAGAAGAGATGACAAGAGAAAGGGTTAAGGACAGTCAGATCTTACAGTTAGACCTTCTGTTAGATTTGGGTATCTTTTACACTGTACCTTGTACTTCCTGTGTAAGCATTAGTCTTAGAAATTTCTTGGGGAAAAGAATTAGCAGCCCAAGGAGAAAATAGCCCCACAGAATATTGAAATTTTACTGTATGGACGGTAGGTG
Source organism: Piaya cayana (assembly GCA_013389865.1). Taxonomy (NCBI): domain Eukaryota; kingdom Metazoa; phylum Chordata; class Aves; order Cuculiformes; family Coccyzidae; genus Piaya; species Piaya cayana. The sequence goes on along the minus strand of WAAB01014371.1, from coordinate 19,527 downwards.
GATTTGTAAAGAGACTAAGAGCAAGTTGACTCATAAAATCCTCTATCAATTAATCATTTGAAAATATTTAAATCCTGAAACATGTATAAACACTAAATTGCAGCATTTTATCCAAATTATTAATTTAGCAACTACTCCTAGATTGGTTTTGATGAACTGGTTTAATATTTCAGTACATAAATTCATTGCAGTGTCACTCAGGTTTCCCATTCAAATTTAAACTAAAGATTTTTTTTTTCAGACTCTAAAATTGGGTACTAATGGAGCTGTCCATACAGTTACTATAGAAGCATTCAATATTAATTGAGAAAGGATTGGGGACATACATATTAAAGAGTGAAGCACTCTTTATTTGACTTGGACTGTACAAAACTGCTTGATTTTAACTGCTCAGGATGGATTTTTTTAATACTTTATTTTCTGTTGATATTACATATTCTAAATATTACTTAAAAGACTGCAGTTAAACAGTGGAGAAGAAGAGGGTGAAAGGAGTTTTAAATATGTATAATGGAAGAAAAATGTAATATTCAATACGAAGCAAATGTAAAGTTGGCAAAAAATGATATCTGAATGAATCCATAGACATTTTAAGCATATGATGATATTTGTCATTATTGCTTCTGTAAATTATATTCCATTTCACGTCACAATACAAAGAAGGTGGAGGTCTGAGGTTACAACTTTTACTATTTCAAAAGAAAATTATGTCAGTTTAAGTCCAAAAGTTGTTCTGCCCTGTGTGTTTTAAGGATGTTCAAAGAAATTATGTTATACAAAAATTACAGTTCTGAAAAGAACTGAGTTTGTCAGAACCAAGTAAGTCTGCACTTCTGTCCTCCACTCTGCTTTATTCAAGGGAAATAGTTGGACCATTTGATAGTTTCTGCTGTTAGATTTGAACAAGATATGAGGTATGGTGATAAATGCTCTTTCCAATAAATTGCTGTAATCCACAATACTGTGGCAGTCTTCTTGTAACTGATTTTGAGGGCTCTGTTTCTGTGTTTCATATGGCAAAATCCATTTGAAATAGGGATCTTTCTGTGTTTGTCCTTGTGCATTCCTTTTGGAGTGAGTTACAGATGTGTGAGATACTGAGCTCTCATTAAAACTGATGCTCCTTTTTTTGCTTGGAATACCCACTACAAAAACTGGAAGCCACACACTTCAAGCTAGTTTTTGGAAGTTTACACTTTGGTATGTTGATAAGTAAATAATAGACCACCTGGTGGGAGAATTTGATTGCCTGTCAAGGCCAATCAGGAGTCACTGGCAGAGAAAACACTTATTCCAGCAAAGTATTCCTAGTGTAGACATGGTCAAATAATCACAAAGACCCTCTGAGATGAAAAAAGCCTCCATGCAGGGTGCACTATTTGTTAGCAGCTAGCTTTAAAGAAAAAGGCATGGCGAAAGTGCTTTTTCTATGACTCATCTACTCTTCTGGGACTGCATTATTGAAAGACTAAAGGCAGACCTTCATCTTATTCTTGGTCTCACTGAGTTTAGGCCAGGCAAAACATACTTTTAAATCAAGTTCGCCAAGAAGATAATGGTGATAATTGTTATGAATTATCAGAAGAAGAAAGTAAACGTCTTCATTGTAAGCAAAGCAGAAAGGTCGTGGGCAGAGTGAACATGGAAGAAAGTCACTGCTGACAATTATCTTTAATCAGCATTAAAGAACAAAGTCAACTTTGAGCAGAGAACACTTTTCATTTTGGATGTTCAACCAAGACTCCAAGTTGGAGGCCTGGTATTTCATACACTTATTACCTCAGGGTTACAGAAATACCAATTTTCCTTCTTTGTTACATATTAGTAGGTAATTTTTCTTCTGGATGGAAAATATTTTCTCTGTGATCTTTGTTATTTACTGAAATTTAAAGTAAAAATTATTTAGGGTTCTTATGATGATGTGCTTCCTCTCATGTTCTGAGCCTGTTGCAAAACCAAAATGAACGGCTTTCAGCAGAAATTCAGCAGTCGGACTTAAGTTTTCCCTCCACTACTGCTAAATGGAATTTGATTACTATTGTGATAGTAAGCAAAGCACTGATCAGAGATCAAGAGCCAACTTGTTCAAATACTATCAGACCTTGAAACAAAAAACACAGTGCATGTCTGAAAGAATTTAATGCTGAAGTCCACATTTTACCGACGCTGTATTATGTCTTACAGGAGAGTGTAGGGAGACAATGAACTGAATCCTCTGTGACTATTTCCAGAGCACAGGTAGCACCATGAAAGGGAGGGTGACTTAAGTTCTGCCAAGCTGCTGCAACACTTTTTTAAAGTCATGAGCAGATACAATGAACGTCACATGGATGAAGCCTGGCTTGCTGGCACTTTTTGGCTTCACAGTGCTAGTGTGGATTTGTAATATCCTGTTCTAGACCCTAACAAGTAACAGGATTTGGTTCCTTTGTTACCATCTGTCTTTAGGATCTTTTGTTATTTTCTTGTTGATTTAAGACACAGTTAATCAATCAAAGCTTAGTTACAGTTTCTTGCACAGAGCTGCTGCCTGTATGATTACTGAAATTTACCTTTTTGTAATACAAGAGAAGCAAGTACAAAAAAGTCATAGGATGCTGTTGCCATTAGCAATTCTGTGTTTGAACTGCCCAGGCTTCACGATCATTTTTGCAGATTGTGGCAGCCTAAAGGTGAAGGTGTGAGGTTGAACATCATCTACTTTGTCACTGTTCCAGTGCCTGTTTGCTTCTGAAGGCAAGATTTTTCTTGGTGAGAAGATGAAGTGTAAAAATCAATGAAGTATCCTCTGTGGCAAAGTGAATCCTCATCAAAGGATGGTGGTGGTAGCTAACCATATTTGAGTATAGACACTACACTGTGCATACTGTTAGAATGTGAGAAAGAAATATGTTTATACATAGCGTTCAGGAAATGTTTTTCCAAGTTATTTATTTTTCTCTGTCTTCTTTACTAGTTTCAGCATTATTTGCATAATGTGGGTTTTGTCTGCCTGGTTTAATAAAAGTTAAAATATCAGCTTTAACTTTAAATTCCTTTGGTGGTAAAAGTAAAATCTTGTTTGTTCAGAGGGTAAATTACAAGAACCTTATAAAGGAGGGAAGTAGAGTTGGGAAAAATATAAATGGGGGGACAAACAACTTGGACAGAAGAAAGATCTGTTGTGAAGAGTGAATGAGATGCTTTGCATTTAGGTCAGTCTGTTTCAACTTAAACTGTATGTCAGAAAACAACCAGCTTTCACTCACTGTAATAAAATGTTGAAGTTGTTTTTCTGAACTAGAGAAACATTTTTTATTAAATGGATAGAAAAACATTAGTGAAGAACATATAGACATTTAGAATAATAAACTGTCCCTTTTTCCAGTTCTATCATGTAACGTAGTACATAACCTCAAGTGATGACAACTGAAATTATCTGTCTATTATCTGCAGAACAATTTCACTATAAACAGTATTAATACAAGGTTCTGCTGATTGCCATAGCAATATACTTCATCTTTGCTCTTTAGGTTCAGCTCTTGATGTGAAAAATAGGTCAGGTTTTGTTCTCTGCTATTTATCAGCATGCGTGTCAATCAAGTGGGTGATGAACATATGCCTTTTAGGGGTTATATTTAAGATCATCAACTCATTTCATGTAGGCTTCTAAACAGATGGTTTCTCTTGGTCCCCAGAAACATTATCTGGATTTGAACAACTGATAGGAGTGTGAAAGAATGTGTTTATATTCACCAATCTCCTCAGACTAACTTCCACCTATTAAAATTTTAAAGGCACAGGTTTTATTCTGTGTGAACAAAGCATATGAAAAATCACTGTACTGAATTAATAAGTAATTAGTGGAATTTCCTTCAATTAAAACTGAACACACAAGCCTGCAGCCTTGCATACTGAGTACATTCTTTAAACCAAAGTAGGCACCAGTGTAGCTTGAGACAGAGCTCTGATATAGAAATTTCAAGCACATATTAGTCTGATAAATTTTGAAGGTGATTTGCTTTGTATACCTTTCTTTTCCTGACAATTCTTTTTAAGCTTTTCTAGATTGTGTTTTCCACTGGATTTTACGAAGTTTCTCAGTCATTTGGCAAATAAGGAAATAGTATGACTCTCAGAACAGAAATATGCTGCCTAAATTATTTCTGGTAATGCAAATGAAATGTCAAAGTCATCTCATGAATTTTGCTGTGAATGAGAAACCTCTTATTTTGATTATAAATACTTCTACTATCCAATGGTGGATTTAAGTTACACGCTGTAGTCCACATCTTTTGTTTCCTCATTTTATTCTACTTTTTACCTCTCTGTCTGCTAGCCATGCAGTACTCTTGAATCTTATTACTGCTGTTTGATTTACTGTATCTTTTAAAAGCCATAGTCGGGATCAGTGTGCATAGTTCGTCCATGTTGTTGGATGTGGTGTAATATAAAGGCACCAGAGCTATATTTAAATGAGTTATTGAGGGTACCTGGAGTACTCTATCAAGAGAGGCGTGGGTCTTAATCTGCAGTTGTTTATTTCCCTTAGATTGATACAGAAATGCTATCAATACGAGACAGTTCCTGGGCAATGACCTTATGGTTTACTGTTATGCTCATTACATATACGTAAATGCAAGAATGTTTTCAATTATATATGCTACAGATATTTATTTCATTGTACATTTATTATAATACAGCATCTTGACTGTTCATATAAGAGTTATTATATCTAAACATCAGCTCTTCCCAAGCTTTCAAAGTAGCAGAGGCTACTGTTACTGCTGTTCTAATGGAAATCAAATCTGCTGGTAGAAAGTAGTTAGTAATGACCACGAAATCATTATGAAAGAGTGTATATACTTAGAACTGTGGGAAAGAGAAATTCAGTTAATATTCATACTCCTAACATCAGCACTTATTTAGACAGCCCTTCTTTGTGAAAACTGTTGGTATTATGTCAGATTCAAAATGATAAGTCTGGGCATACAGTACATGACTATTTCAGATTTAAATCTGCAGAGTGTTCTAAGTTGATTCTGGTAAGCAAAGAAGATGAGATTTGTCTGTTAATAGGCAGTAGCCTATCTGTTTGGGAAGCCTACCAAAAAAAAAGAAAAAAAACCACCACCAACAAAAAGCATTTACATGTAGAGAGGGTAAAAAAATTACAATTTAAAAATTTAAGTAATGTGGGATTTTGTTCTTTACTGAAATATATATATTTAATGTTTAAAAATGGTATCCTCTCAATCTAAAATATTTGAGGGTTTTGCTTGGCTTAGGTGATGAGGTTTAAATACTAAAAATCAAAAAAAACCCCACCTTAATACATTCCTCCAGATATTGTACTGAATTAGCCTTACTTTTTGCAATTAGGACTTTAGTTAAAGAGGAGCAATATAAAAGTATCTCTCACTCACAGGTAAATCGAGAGGATATTGTTTCTTATCAAATGCAGAGGAACTTAAAATGGTTGTTTGCAGAAAACAAGCATCTGTGGTTTGTTATAAACCTCTCAGTATTTGGAGTGAGAATGTTTATGAAGCCTAATCTGCTGGAATTAAATTGTTTACAAGAGTATCACTTCTGTCTTTAAGATCATTTTCTAGTTCATTCTGTTGACAAAATAAGAAACAATTTTTTGGTCTTTTTTTTTTTTTACAGCTCAAAAACCTGCAGAAAGTGATCACATAGTTACCCTTTTTTTTTAAAAAAAAAAAAAAAAGGTAGCTTCTGAATACTGGTGATAAAAATACATTGTAGCTTTTCTTTTCTTTGGGAGTATTTCAGCATTCCAGGTTTAAATAGAAATCAGAAGAGGGCTCAAACTACTTGTTAAAACATATCCTTAGTAAGAAGTAGAAGGGTTTCCTACTGTGTGTTGTGTATTTTAATAGTTAAGCAGGCTGCTCAAGGCAGACATGACCAGGTTGCTTATTCATCATAGTAGTGCTTCTTCCTATGGAATAGCAATCAGATACAATACTTTTATCATAGTCAGTAAGCCATTTCTACTTGGGGAGGATGATATATATCTATAAGGAAGGATTCAGCAGCTGAACGATACTTTGGTTTAGTTGAATGTTGACTTAGCGAACTGGGAGACTGTTATCAGTGCCGGGATGAAAATATCCAGATTTAAGTTATCATGTGGTGATAGACCATGAAGGTATGACAAGGAAGCTTTTCCACACTATACAACTGAAAGCTATGGTTGACTGATGATACTTCACCCCTTACATCTATGAGGGACTTCTTTAATGTTACTGTCACAACCTAAAACTATAAGGATTTTTTCCTTAGGAAGAGTTCCATTTTTCTGCCCAGGAAGAACATTTTCATTTGAAGTCCCGAAGCAAAGTCAGAATCATTCTCTTCTTGCATTTCGTCTTTTCCTTCGGTCAGAATGCAGGAAGATATGAAAATGAAAACTTAAAGGGATCATAAATCTTAAAAATGTTCAGACCTATCATTGTTCAGTTTAAGTTGAGTAGAAAACAAGGTTTTGCTCCAAACTAGAACTCGTTGTACTTGGAGAAGCAACAGTCTAGTAGTTTATGAGGTAGACTTTTTCAATACATGGGATACATACATGATTTCGTCACTCATGGTTTATTTCCTACTTTGTGGAGAGAAGTACACTCTTCAATGGCAGAGTCTCTTTTTAGAAGAGAAAACTATGCCTTTGAACTCAACAGGTTGGTCTGATGTAGTCAATAACAAACCTGAGGTCCATTGACTGTAAAGATCCCCTCAGATGATTAGGTCAGATGATAATGCCTGTATTGTTGACATGTGGGGAAGATAAGAGACTTGCAGATTGAATTAATCACCCTGTATAAGATGTATTCCTTACCTACAATGAGACAAATTGTGCTCTAGGCACTATCAAAAATATTGATTAGGCTTCTGTTAGTCACAGTGGTGACTAGTTCAGCTGTAGGTGTCTATACAATAGGCATCTAAAATTAAGTAAGGTGAATGCTCAGCTCTTCTGTTGTATTATGAATTCCTTTTGACTTCTTTGAAAATATTTATTTACTATAAGGCTTTGTAAGAACAGAAATTAACTTATTTGTCTTCATCTACTACAAAATCCTGTGGCTATTGTAACCATTGATAGTTCAGAATTCAATGTGTATTTCCTGTGTTTATGTACGTTGCTGTAAGTACATAGTCCTAACTCACTTCTACCCATGTTTACTTTGTCCTTGGCTTGTCTTTGCACTGCTTCAGTAGTCTATGTTGTCATGCCATGTCCAGTACTGATTTGCTTTTAAAATCTTCCTTCTGCCACAACAAAAGTGAGTATGCTTTGGAAACAGGAAAGTGTCTGGAAGATTTTATTGAAAGAAATTGTCATTTTCCTTAGAATATTCAGAGCATGCCTCTTCATCTTCAGCTAAGATGAGAAAAAGTTTCTTCTTTCATTCCAAAGCAGAAAGCATTGATTCTCTTTAGTCACCCTCAGAAAACATATTTCCTTCCTTTCCTCCACATCTGACTTTACTTTTCTTATTTTTCTTTTTCCTTTTCTAGAGGAATTCTACAATTTAAGGGCTTTGGGTCACACATGATCAATTGTTATTTTTGTCACACCACACAAAGTAACTTTAGCCCTTTAGGCTAATCCCAGCTCTCTACTTTTTGCTGTAAATTGTTCTAAGGTTCACATCAACGAGACACAATTTTAGTCTCAAGATGGAAGGAAGTGGGAACTGCTGCCTCCTTAGTTAACTTAGAATTTAAATGATGACATATTAAGGTTCTAATGCCTTTTGAGTGTCAGTCTAGCCACTATCAATTGTCAGAGTGGTAAATGAAACAATGTGCTGCTGCCTCTTAAGTAATACAAGTAACTGAGCTCACCTCCAAACTGAACATTACTGGTTGGCTTTGTTTTAAATTTCTCCATATGTCACTCAATATTGTTAAGCACTCTTGATTCTTCAGGATGCTACAAGAAGCAGATACAGCTTGTATCAATAATTGTATACAACTGAGAATGTCTTTAAGCTATCTATCTTTTTAAGAAATGCATTCTGTTTGTTTATCTACTTCATTCCCATAAAAGACATGAAGTAGACTTGAGAGTCTTTCCATTAATGAGTTTTCTAGGCTACACGGAATAGCTATTAAGATGAAAAAACTGTGACTTAGTGAGGTTAAATTAGATTTGTTACTACTCACAACTGAACTCCCTTATGGTATCTGGAGTGAGCTTTTAAAACAGGTGAAAAAAAAAAGGAGCATGAGGCACACGGCAATTTTTCATTGTTATTACAGGTGACGTATCTAAATTGGCAGTGTGCAGGCATAGGAAGGGCACATAAATTAGACCAAGAGAATTGTTTAGACTTTTTCAAAACAATCAACAGAAGTAAGAAAAGGAATGAACTTCAGTGGAATGTGTGAATGAACATCTTCATCATCTTTACCTGACTCTATTTCAGTGCCCAAATAAAAAAAAACGTATTTGAGAGAAAAGGAGTTTTGGACTTCTGTTCTGAAGTAAGTCAAAAAACAAATACGACATTCAAGGAAAATCTGTACTAACTTGCCTTAGTTCCTAAGACTGTGTGCATATTACAGTCATTTTTCATTTTGAAAAGAATGAGATTACTAACGACCAATTCAAGGAAGACATTTTTCATACTGTGCTGGATCTTTCTGTTCCAGTGGTGTTACTAAAAAAAACGATGAAAACTATGAATTTCCTGCCACTTTAAACTTCAGTAATATTAAACAAAAAATAAAGGGGTTTGGGGTCCTTTGAAGTGCTGTTTTATGCCATTCCAAGACAGACTCATTTGACACGTTTTGGGATAGTGCTTGACCATCACAGTAGAGGACTATTGGCTAAACTGGGCAATGACTAATCTGGGTGGCATCAGTGCTGTTTCAGGCTTTCCTTAACCTACCAATTTGTAACTGAAATGAGGCTTCTGTGGCACAAACACCCCTATGGTACTTGATAAAATGCGTAATTAGACCACAAATAGATTTGTACAAATTATACAATGGCTTTTTGTAGAGTAAATTAAGAAAAGTATTTTTCCTCACCTCGTTTTTAACTTGTTGCAGGTCAGGCACATGATCTTCATGTACTCAGCTGGTAGAGTACACACATTTTCAAAGACTCTTCTGTCCTAATTGCCTTTTCTGTGTCCTGCAAGAAGTTATAAAGGAATCTATCATATACAGTTATATTTTTATACTGGACCATATTGATAATATATGTGAAAGCAATCTCTGTAAACTCACTGGTTTCAGAAGCTGCTGGTTTATGAAAAGATTTTATTATACTTTACAGTGGATCAGACCTAGACAAGGAAGAAATTGTGTCCGAGTAAGTAGGAAAGTGCCCTGTCATAAGTGTGAAATAGTATATCACAAGCTTGAAGCCATTCTCTTCATTTCTTCAGTATTGTACTTCCCCTCTTTTCTCAAATGCAAATATTTTTTCCAAACGAAAGGGGAAATACCTCTTTGTTCGGTTACTGCCATGGTAGTACTTGAAAATGATAGGGTGCGATTCTAACTACTCATGATAAAGGACAGGATGATCAATCTGTCACAGGTGAACATGAAAGTTTCACAATAATAACAGGATGAGAAATATGTGACCTTGCCTGCCCCCACAGTGTCACAGGGCAGCCATGGCTGCTGGCCATCACCACCACTGCCTCACAGGGCACTCATGGACCTGTCACAGAGACATCAGTTTGCAGCTCTCCATCACCTTTGGTGTCTTTCACCCACGCACTGTACACCTGATGTCATGGTGTACTGTGTGGGTGAGGCTGTCCCAGGGACAGACAAACTCTTGCTTAATTGGAATATTATTATTAACTAATATTATTGAGACTATTATATGTAAAAGTAATACAGCAATATTACTGAAAGAAATTCTACCTAAACAACAATTACCAATAATAGCACAATGCACACAAGCACATGACCCTAACTCACTCAGAGCGTACTAAAGTTGCATCCATGGTTTGCTCAGTCAAGTATCCAATCACTATCCCTTTCATCTCCCACTGCCATTTTCTTCCTCACATTAATTCTAAGTAGTGATCTCCAGCCAGATGCACACAAGGTCAAACTTAGTTCTCTCGTCTTACAACTCAGCACTGCTAATATAAGTACACATGCCTGCGCCAGACTGCTCCACACGTGGTTCTGGATGAATTTGTCAGGGGGTATCCGTGCTCCAGGCTGTGGGAGATTCTGGGCTAGGGGGTAGAGCACTGAGAGTGAATTAAGAGGTGTATTTATTAAGTATAGCAAAGTCCTGCTGCCTTTGCCAAAATGTTGAGAAATTGAGAAGACAGACTAAATGGTTTGAAAGCGGCTTTGTTGCCACTTTATAGCCTAATGACAGCGGAAGAGGTCTCAGCTATTAACCTTACTGGGAGAACTGGAACCCGTCATTCAATTTTTAGCCTTAATCTTTATATCTGAGGTACTCAGAAGACAGTTTAGCCTCAAAGAATTAGCCAAAGTTTCTCTGAATTTTGCAACTTGAAATCAATATGATACTTAGGCCTTGTTCTAGATTTTTCTATTAATACAACTTGTTTGAAAAGGTGAACCATCAGTCCATTTAATTCTATAGTTTTAGTATCAAGTTATAGTCTCTGTCTTCTCATCTGCAGTTTCATCAACACGTATGTAAAACAGTCTGATAAGATTAAATATGACACTGCTAAGGGACTACTGTTTCCTAAGAAGAATGGAATAAAGAAACCTGGCAGTTGCATCAGTTTTGCTGGAGTGGAGAACTTTTAAACATTTACTGGAATGCATTAAGACCAGCTTTTTTCCCTGCTAAATACTTGCAGCATAGTGACGGGTTGGCTGTTGATTTAGAAAACATTTTTAAGCAGTTTATTTTAAAATAGAACCATAATTTCTTTCCTGTTGAGTGGCACTAAAGCAACATTACATGAGGTAAGCAATTAAAAATAATTGCACAGGCTTGAAAGCTAAATGCTAACATGTAAAGGCCAAATTCTGAAGTTTTTGCTTCATTTTCCAGTTTTTATCTGGCATTACATGATTTAAAGCAAACACAGGACCAGGTTAATAAAATAGATAGTTGTGCTTTGTGTGCTACATCTGCATCTTTCATTGTGTGTAGTTATCAGTGCCCCTGATAAGTTTTATATGCAAAAGAGCCAAGTATGAGCATACAGTGTTGATGTGTGACTCTGTATTTTGTATTCTGAATTTACCTTGCTAGGAAGCAGTGTCAACTCCCCTCAAAAATTCTTAGCTGGTATGTTTAAGTTCTTTCATGAGCAGTGTTAATTACTGGTATGTACTTTGTCAGTGCAATATTTTACAAGAATGTTTTGTGCCTTCTACAATACCATCACATTCCAGTACATTTATACAGCTTCACAATGCTTTTGAAGCATATTTTCAGCCATTTTGTTTCCATAGTTTGGCTTCATTTAAACCTCGCCACACTTCTAGAGCTCACCGATGTCAGAACATAGATGGAATCAGATAGCAGTGCTGCCTTGACATATTTTAATATATGAAGTGTGAAGGTGAAAACTGCAGTCAGCAGTGCCAGTCAAATGGATTAATACTGTTGCTGAAACTGGAAAAAAATTACTAGAGCAAGGTAAACTGATCATTCTCAGTAAATTTTTATGCTCTTCCATCTGAATTTTAACGATTTGGGAACTAAGGACTAGGATTCATTTTATCTGGTTGTAGATACCTGTAGTTCAGGTGCATAAGTTTACAGTGCAGACCCCAGCTGGTTTTACAACCAGTGGAAGGGCAATTCATCTTATTTTATTTCAACCACTGTTATAGGATGGGATGACTCATCTTCTAAGGGAGCTGTTTCTCACCATTGACTGTGAAAGAATCTGTGTCTGTCAATTAAATTAGGGCAGATGAACTTGCTATGTCTACTTCCTGAAAATAAAAATAATATCTGAAACTCAAAATACCTGAGGGAAACGCACAGTTAGTTCACAGATGTGGAAACAGCAAGTATGGTGTAGTTGTATGTGCATTGGTAGTGAATCAAAACTTTAGGTAAATATTTCTAGTAAATTATTTTATTTTTAGTGGTTATCTGTTTTTCTGCAGTAAACAGTATATAGGTTTTGTATCAGGAGGAAAGGAAGATAAGGTTTTTTTCTTCAGTTAAGCAGTTGAATCAATGAATGGGTCAAACATGCTTTTGCTCCATGCATGTATCAGATTCTGAAAAAACATATGGGAAAATATCTGAGAAGTGTAAAATTATTTGGCTTGATGCTGACATGTGACACCTTCATGTAATGTAAATTTTTAACTACTTCTTTTTTGCCAATCCGGATGGACATGTTACTTTAAGAAAATAAGTCATAGGAGCACAAATTCTTAAAAGATCAGGTGTTTGGTAAAGTTTAATACTGAGATCAGAGTGGACAGTTTCCTAAAAAGATTATTTCTTGAAATCATATCCATTTAATGTGTTTCATAGTGGAATTTTCAAATAAAGACAATTAAAATTACCTTTAAAAGAAGTTCCTATACAGATTTTGGCATTACCAAGAAGTCTGGCTCCACAGTATCTGCAACATGACCTTAGTCTTGTTGTTCATGGAAAGTGATTGTACTGGTTGCTGCAAAACTGTGAACCTGAGGGGTTGGCTTTAAATTTACATTAGATCAATATCGTAATTAGAGGAAAAATGTTCTACAATTTGACATAACTTCAATTAACCTTTCAAAGTATATTGTGGGAAGTCAAGGTTCACAAATCATTTGGTTTCTGAACTGTTTTTTCTCTGTGGAATTTTTATAAGGGAAGTTCATTACATAATTAAAAAAATCCCTTAGTATATGATGTATGATAGTAGGAATAAAGAGAAAGCTAATGTTGGTAGCACTCTATTTATGATATCAATCATAATTGCAGTTTAATTTTTTCTTATGCATTATGAGAATCATTTTACAGTCTCTTGAATTTTACTTATGCTTCTCTCTTTGTTTTGTTATCACTCGACATTTTTCTCCTGCCCCTTTTCTGCCTTCTCTTTTAAATTTCCTAAATAGATTATGAATCCAGTTAGAATCAAGGTGAACTTTTGAACTTAGTGTTTTTCAGCTGATTAGAAAATGGACATAATAGGGAACCTTATTTTTAATGATGATTTCATGGGAGTAATTGAATAGTATCTTTCAGCTGGAGATCCCGAAGTGCTTTGTAAATGTGAGGTAGTATTACTATTGTGCAACAAATACTAGAAAAAGTGGAACAGATAAATTTAAGCATGCTTTTGAAAAATATTCAGCTTTGATGTAGGGTTCTGAGCCTTTTAGGCACTCAAAGTCTAGGTTGAGCTTTACTGAGCTAACTACCTCAAAGCTCCCTCTGGACCTGCTGGGAGCTGTGTGTACTCAGTATGCCTAAAATCAGGGATAAAGGATGAGGAAAGAACAATAGCACATTTGTGGAATGAACAGGTGAACTCAATACACAGGAAGTCTTCGTCTCCCTGATGTATATATTTGTCTTACCAGATAAATTTTTCATGGTACCGTTAACCACAGATGCTTAATTACGATGTTAGAACAATACTTCGCACTCCTATCTTTTAAGGTCTTCACCAAAGTAGGTTTCTTCATGTCCCAAGGACCTCAGACACAGAGGAAGTTTGCATATTTACTTTTCTCAAAGTATCTTGTAGAATTTGATGAGTGAAAGAATGAATGTGGCTTGTAACTGAGCCGTAAACATTTCGCTTTACAAGAGAGATGTCTGATTTAATTAAGAAATTAGATAATGCTGTTATCTGTATTCAAACAGTGATAATGTAACAGATCTGAGGTCCTATAAAAACTGAAATCTATTCCTGTACCCATTCAGTTCAGCTTCTGTTGGGATCATTCAGAGATTATTATGGTTCCAGTTCGGCCAGAAACAGAGACAGTTTTAGTATTATTTTTTTGTATTACCACATAAAGTACAGTGTGGTTTTACAATGCAGAGTATTTATAGCAACAATAATGATCACTTTCAATTTGTGTTCAGAGCACTCAGCCAGCTGCAATCCACCAGTTCCTATAAATCTACCATTTATCACATCAGAACTTAAAAAATACATTTATGTTCTTCCCAGCACATGTGCATGTGCATGTGAAGAACTAGGGCATGCACATCCAAAACCTTTGCAGAAAGGTATAACTTCTCTCTAAAAGAGGACATTTAGAAGTGGCAGATACAATGGTCTTTTTTTTTTTTAATTAGAAGTTATTTACATATTTGCAGTTATTGAAGAACTCTTTGCACTTGAGAGAGAATTTACAAAGATTGTGGACAAGCTAAATTACCCAGTAATGAAATCTCTCTTCCCATATAATTCCTAGGTTTGTTTTATATGTTTATTCATCATTTTTAGGTAACTTGCCCAATGTCAAAAACCTTTCATTAACTGTTGTTGCTTCCCTTGTGTCTAGCTAACATCTAATTGCAATCAATTACTTTTATTTCTAGATCATGAGAGGAAACCACCCTCTCTTTTAAGCAATGTTTGGCTTTGAATATAATAATAATTAGTGAATACATTTTAAAACGTGAGATGCTAAACAGCAAGTCTGACCTATGATGAGTCCTCTGTCATGAGGCTGTCACAAAAAGAACTTTCCTTAAAAGAACAATATTGCAGATACTATTAAATATTCTTTGTAAATACATCAATATTTGCATGTTATGCCCTTGAATTCTTTGGGACATTTGCCATGGACTTCAGCAGGATCAATATTCCTTGAACAGTATATGTTTAGTGAAAACAATACACATAGATTTCTTCTGTGTGGCATGTGCAGCAAAACTGAAGAGAGATTTGATTTTATTTTCCTCACCCATATCTTGTCCTCCTTATTTACAATTTTATTTTTATTTCCTAAATTATGCTTCCAATACCTAGCAATGCAGATTAGCTCATATACAACAAAGGATGTATTTTAAGATTTAATTGACATTAAAAGATAATTTTATCAGGGTCAAGTGTGACTTGAAAATATATAACCTCCTGGTCTGATTCAGAATGAAAACTAATTTCACCTGATTAAAAAAATGGATTCAGAGTGTGTGTTGCATGTTGGCTATTGGTGAATTTCTTGTTGCATTCTCAAGTCTCAGTGTAACCTGAAAGTAATTTGGGTAATTATTCAGATGAAATATATCTGTACGTGTTGATGAAACCTTTTAGTTGCTGTTAGTAAAAATTAAAATCAATGGAAGAAGAAAAGATTTTTTTTTTCTGGACAATCTGAAACAACATTGTATAGTTTCAACAGTTTAAATCTAATTGAAGAGTTATATCTCACATCCATGTTTCTACCACAGTATGTTCTTCACTGTCTTCTCAGCATGTACTCACTTGCAGCTGTGTTCATCCAAGTTATTTACTGAAATCTACAGTTCTTCCCACCTCTTTAATTGGTGTCTTACCCTGCTGTTCCTCATCTCTGGCAATCCTTACCATAGTCTTACTGTAGTCACTGTGGCTCATTGTATTACTTGCCCACCTCTGTCCTTGTTTTTTACTGCATCACTCAGACTCATTCTCTCAAAGCATTCCTATGGATATCTAAATGACATTTCAATTTGATACTTAAGGTCTAAATATTCATATAAAAGTATTTGTGTTTACAAAGATTATATGGAGCATAGCTTCAAAGTTTAAATTCTTTCATTAAAAAAAAGAAGTTTGGCATTTCTTTACTTGTTTGCATCAAATAATGTATTGGAAAAGAATTAAAGGATGTAGTTTCCTTAAAGACTTTCTAAGAGTTGATTTTTATAAATTCCTGGTTTTCCCTACCCAAAAAGAAAATTAAGTTTTGAATATTTTAATTCAATTCAGTATTATAGTATTAAATCTAACTGAAATATAGAAGTAGCAATCTGTCATCTTTTTGAGTATTAATCTACTGATCATAATACTTTTCTGATTTTTTTGTCTACATTTCCATTCTTAGTCGATATAAAATACTCCCACATCTGTCCTTGTTTATTTTCCACTGCTGCTAGATGTGGCAGCTTCTGAGAGTGTTTTTGTTTGGGAACATCTTTCTATAGAACATCCCTTCAAAGGAACAATGTGTCACTGGGAGCCAAGTGCGTGCAGGTGTACCTAGAAAAAGGTGTTTAGCAGCCACTGCCTCATCAGTCATAGCTGACACTCACATTGTGAGAATAAAAGGTTAGAAGCTTAAAGCTCAAAAATAATGAATCAACACATTAATAGATCCGGAACTTGAACAGTGCTCTAAATCTTTATATTCTTATTGTTACTGATGGTTATATTAGTAAGTTTGCTGTTGTCAGTCTGTTACTAGGTAATAACTAAGGGGACAAAATTTAAAGGCAAGCAATATCACATCTTAATATTGCCAGAATTGCATGTAGTAAAGAAATCATTAACATAAGCAGTTGAAATCTTTTTGTATTAAAATGGAATAGTAAATTGCAAATTGTTAGAAAATAATCTCGGTGAATATGTCTAAGGTTTTATGTAGAGTTTGCATGTGCTTGTGTTTGATTTCCAGGGAATACTGAGGTAGGGTTCTTGAAAATATCTGTTGCAGGATAATGCCCTGTTCTTAAAAATATTTGTACTTACATGCATGGGTCTAATTCTGCAGCCTTTAGTAGGAATTTCCTCTCCTGACACTTTCAATAAGGGATTTCAGGATCAATTAAAAAGACGTTTGAATATCGTGGAGTCAGTGTACTTCATGTAGTTTTTCTGTGGATGATTATTTTTCCACTGTTTTTAATAAATTCTTTACCCTTTGTATCAAAAAAAAAAAAATTAAAGTTTGGCAAGCTTGCCATTCTTGCTGTACATCCTAGGCCATATATTAATCCAAAGCTAGGCCTATGAAACTTCCCTACCATTTATGATTGTCACCAGTTCCTTACAAAGGTAGTTATGTCCATGGTACTGCATTCTATTATAAAAGCTTTACCCTGATTGCTCATGCATTTTGCATTTATAGACAGAAAAGGCATATGGACTGATATTTAAAGAGTTCTCTTCCTCAACACATTCTCCCCAGCTCTGTACCACCAGGAAATTCTTGAGTTTTGAAGGGCTTTCTATACCTCTGGGACCTTTTTACTTACCATTTCTCAATGTTAAAGGTCCAGCATGAGATATTATTTTGAACCTTCTATGAAATTCACCTACTTGACTGTAACTACAATAAATTTACTGCTAGCCTGCTAGGTAGAATCTCAAAGTATTTGCTCTTTTCACTATTGTAGATCATTAGGCAAGAGTTTAGCTTTTGAGAATGAGGAGGGTAGTAGTTAGCAAACATTCAGAATGAGCACTGAACTGCATAGACTTCAGAATTCTTGAGGAAAATCTTCTTGGATACTGCTTTTTGTCATGATAAGTCTTCACAATAGACAACTTCTCCCTTAAGTTTATCATTAATTATTGTCTTGGGCTAACACCTGCATATTATCACATTCTTAGAGTTATACATGCTTAGAGTTTGCTAAGTTTGATCTGCTTTTGTCCCCTTTCTGAAGGATCCTAAACAATAAAAATTCAGACAGCTTTATAGAACTGATAGCTCCGATTGAAGCAATAAAGGGTCTATGGGAGACAAAGACGAGCTAAAGCCAAGAGTGTTCATAAATACTTTTCTATGTGAGAATAGACTCATACTGCATTGTGGTTATGAAATTCTTTCTACTCCAATAGTCACTAAGGCTACTAATGCTGGAAATCTTAAGTCAGTACATTGGGGTAACATACCTGAATATTTTTAAAGGATTGGCAGAAGTCTCTGGATTTTTAATATCGATTTTCATTATAGCTTGGAGCACTGGAGATGTACCAGCAGCCTGTGGGAGTTAAGATCGTGCTAACACTTTTTTTTTGATGGGTGAGATAACCTAGGTAATTATAAGACTGTCAGTCTGACATCAGTCTTAGGCAAAAGAATGGAAATGCAGGTGTGGGACTTGAATAATAAAGGACTGAACTCTGCTGAGACAAACAACATGTTTTATAAGCACAAATGTTATGATATAAGAAAGGCAGCTCAAGTTACAGAATAGGATGGTGGGAGGGCGATCCAGGAAAAGCTTTTAGGTGCCATAATGGATAATAATAATGGATAGAGCTTATTTTTTTCATCCAGAACAGTAGCCAACAAGAGATAATTTAGTCACTGAACTTATAAACAGGACAATATAGAATAAACATATGGAGATCATTTTATACCTCTGCTCTGTGCAGCTGATCCTATTTCTTACTGTTCAGCAAGGGTGTTGGAAAGCTGAAGAAGGTTTGAAGAGCCACAAGACTCATTAGAAAATGTTATGTATAGTGATATATTATCTTGAGGACTTTTATTGAATTCCCTTAGCAAACAAAATCATTAAGGAAAGACTTTACACTAGTCTGTAATTGTATACATGGAGAACAGAAAACTGAAAACAGAAGGCTTAAAACCTAGCAGACAAAGATGTAAACAGATTAGCAATTGAAAGTAGATTAATTCATGCCATAAATAAAGAACCGGGGTGACACCTCTGAAAATAGCCACGGTGAATTCTCTGAGATGGGTAGTTTATAAATCAAAATCGTGCTTTTCTAATACAGGATCTCTGCTACAAATAGGCATTTCTTCTGGGAATTCCCCAGCCCTTTGTAATGCTGCAGGTCAGGCTGCATGATAACAATAGTCCCTTATGGCTTTCTAATCTGCCTCTATGTGTCAGCAAAGCAGGTATTGCTTTGAGCTGGGCTGACAGTAATGTGTGGCTGTAACCAGGTCTCAGAGCACGTGGTGTTGTGATAAAATAGATACATAGATAGATGCATACCTGCTAGCCCATAGATTAATACCGTCTGACTGGTCACAGGAGTAATACTGAAAATCCATACCGGGTTAGCATTAACAATATAGACAGTTTGGGGGTCTTTTCTAATTTCAGCAATTCACTTTCAGAGCCAAGAATAAGAAAATCTAGATATAAGCAATGATGTGAGTAGGTCTACTTACTCTTGAAGATTTTGCAGGTATCAGTACTACCTTGCAGAATGCTTGTTGCATTTGGTTTAGTTAAGTTTGGTTTAGTATAGTTTAGTATGGGTGAATATCTCAGCAATTGTGCAGGTGACACCTTTATCAAACCTTTACATCTACCATGTAAGGAATACTTGGTAATTTTATAAGACCCATTTGATATTAACTTCCACTGTACAGTTACTGGGCTGTGGCATTAGACTATGACATTTTCAGTTATTGCTACTTACATCACTTCCAGAAACTTATTTAAAAGTTATTTTGAGTTCTTACTGATCACAGTATAAATTAAAGTCAAATGTGTTAGAAAAAGCAAAACTGGGCACGTTTTGGGCATGGTTTAGTGTTTGATAGGAATGGTTGGACTCGATGATCTGGTGGATCTCTTCCAAGTTGGTTATTCTATGATATTCTATGATTTTACTTCTCTTACAGAAATATTTTAGATTATCAGAAGAAGCATAACAT
>WAAB01014370.1:0-21244 GCA_013389865.1 Piaya cayana | reverse complement strand
TAGGAGAGGTCCTCTCAATGGAGGAGGACAGAAATTAGGAATTCAGAGGGTTCACACTTGAGGAACAAAGCAAAAGAAACATTTCTGTTGTTTTCTGTTTTGCTTTTGAGCTTAGAAGCATTTCTTCCTTTAGGGTAACAGCAGGCAGGAACATCGTTGAAGCAAAACACCCAAACCCACCAATCCACACATTTCCACTCAGTTTCAGATCTCTTTCATTGTCACATCTGGGACATCATGATTCCTTTCTAGATTGTGAAACTATCGTGAGGCCTTAAGATACATGTTCTTAAAATAAAGAGCCATCTTGAAGAGAGAAGTCCTTCCCTATTCAGAAGACAGATTAAGCCCCTTCAAGGCTTCTCTCCTCAATACAAAGAAGCAAATTTAAAGGAACAAATCCAGGGGGTATTTTCCCTCCTTTTCCATTTACAGATCATCTTTTGAACTACTTATCAGTAGAAAGGACATAATACTGCCTGTTCTTTACTCTAGATTTCAATTGTGCATCTAGTATCAAGCAGTCAGGACCAGCTTGATTTAAGTAATTGATTATCCTGTAACCCCCCAGGAAAATCAGATCTGTCTATTGTGGCTTTGCAAGTAACAAGCATCAAATAAAAACACATATTAGTGGCATGTCAGTAATGTGCCCAGTTGTTCTCCAAAACACAATAAGACAAAGCATTGCAGCACCTGGGAGATGCAGATGTGCTTAGCCTGGACTCCTCCCCTTCCGCATCTTTTCAGCCAAAGTGGAAGGATAGCTTCTCAAGCATCCCTCTCCTGTACCAAGTCCACAGAGCTGCCAGAGGTGCTTCCCTCACTTGCCAGCTGATTTCCTCACATGTTCAGGCTTTGAGAGAAAGCTGGAGTCGCAGTGCAAGTAAGAAGGTGGCTCAGTCCAAGCACAAACCACCCTGTATAGAACTTCATAATGATTCACTGTGCCCTTGGCTTCTGTCATGGTAAGATGATGACTATTTTGGAAAGGCAGTTATTCACCCTAGATATTAGCCCTGGGTGATCCTGTGGGGTTTCTAACACATGACTTGCTCAGGGCCACTTGCACTGTTGTTTGATCAGCAAGGTTTTTGCCCAGCATGCACCACTGGAGACCTGCCCACCCCACCAGACCCTGGAGTTTCCTCTCCCTCTCTCCAGTACTAACAGGACAGTGCGTGTGGTGGTAAAGCTTCTGCTTGGCAGAGAAGAGCTCAGTCTGTACAGATGAAAGGGAAGAGCAAGGGCTCAGCTTGGCTGCTCTCATATGGTGCTCCAGACAGAGATGGAAATACTACCCGAGCCTTCAGACCCTAAGGAACGTACTGCTTCCTCCATTAATGGTGGATGCTGGGCAGAGCCCACTTACTGCAGCAATCAGTGCTGCCCACTCCTTTCCTGCACCCCACCTCTGGAAGCTGCTGGCTTAGGAGCAACTCTAAGCACAGACATGATAAAGCCAAGTGGCCATTTTGGCATTGCTGCAGACCATAAGTCCACGTGATGATCATACATGGTCTCCCAGCTGCTGCTGCTCCTGCCCATCTGTTACCCTGGCACAGTGCCTCCCTCTCTAGAGGGAACCTCCATTCACAAGGGCAGAGGCACCAGCCAGCATGCAGGGTTGTGCATGTAGCACTTCTGCATGAGGCTGGAAGTGCCGGGAGGGAGCAGATGACCAGTGATGGTATTTCACCTACTCAGTACCAGTTTATGGTAATAACTATCCAAAATGGTAACAAACCCAGGCACAGAGGCATGATCTCAAGGGCCAGGAACCCAGCATCTGCACAAAACTATCCACAAGCCAGTGCAGTTCTTCACTTTGATTTCAGGGAGTGTATATCTAGGTGCCAGTGTCTCAGTCTGTTCCCAAACTGTCCAGAAACCAACTTGAGCACTTGAATCTAACTTCCCACCTAGAGATAGAGCTGCTCTGCAGGTAACAGAAAGGCACTTGCCCTGCCCAGAGCTTAAACACAATGTTCCCTAAAGACAACAAATAGCAAAATAGAAAAGGAGCTGCACTGAATTCTGACCAAGGGGGGAGGAATAACTACTAATTGATGTTTAGCGTGCATCTGACCTTGAAACAAGTGCACCCCCTTGATAGCACACTCCAGCATATGCTTCTTGAAGTCCTTTGTTGAACTCTAAAGCATCAATTCCCCCAAACCAAATGACTTCATTAGCTAGTTGCTATCATTAGCCAACAGAACAGATTCCTTTAGGACAGGAAACAAGACAACTCTGTACCGCACCACACTCAGATGTTCATGTGCCATGCGCTGTGCTCAGATAAGCGTAAGTCAAAGCAGCAGGTTCTAAGAAAGTAGGCCATGACACAGCAGCAGCAGGAAGAACCTCTAATGCTACTGAAAAAGTAAAGAACACAGTGGGGGGAAAAAGGAGTAAACAGACACTAGAAGTTTTTAATAATGGAAGTAGGGTAAGATACAAAGAACACTCTACAAGCTGTAATTTATCACCTTAAGGGGGAGGTAAATAACTTCCTATTATGTACAAGAAACCTACTACATCAGTACCTGATGTCATCTGTTTACATCATTCAGGTAGCTGCTAGAAGCACAATGTCAGTGCATTAGGAGCCAGCGCTTGGAACAGACACCAAAGCAAGCCACAACATTTGAGCAAGCAAAGTTTAATTGCATAAAGTTATTGATCAAATTTTGAGATTAATAGGCAGTGTTCTATTAATAAAGGAAAATTCACTAACAGTCACGAAAATACTAAAACAGGAGTAGTTTTGAAATTACTTGCTACTAAATAAAAACTTACTGTGAAAGAAGACCATGGATGGAGGTAGCCATGTTTATACTGAGCCATGCTGTCCTTCTGAGCACCAGCAGTGGGTGAGTAGACTACCACCAGCTTTCTTCTGCTGCTGTTCTCATAAACAGCCACATGAACTCATTTACATTAACAAGAGGTTTGATGTTGATTTCAGTGTGGTAGTTGGATCTGACCCAAACAGTTTTGGTTTTCTGTGAGGTACTGAGCACCCTGAGCTCCTCAATGTTTGGGGAAGCTGGAGGTTGTTCTCAGTCCTTGCTGCAAGGTGCTTTGTGTTTTCAGGGTGAGTTCTCAGATCCTCTGAGCCCCACTACAGGCTCCTGGTTATCCAGTTTACTAAATATCTTTTTCACCTCCTCTGCAAGATGAGGACAGGGAGGAAGTATCTGAAGGCAGGTGGTTATACCATTGTAAGCTTAAGACTTTTTTTGTAAAAAGAGAAAAATATGAAAATAAGCTGCTGAATTGGCCTACTGAAGCACTAACCCCCTTTTGACTTGATTAATAAAAGGTAATTGCATGCATTTGGAATGCTTTACACAAGGAAAAATATTCAGGGCAGATGCAGGGAGGAGCTTCCTGCTGGCAGTTCAGGCCTCCTAAGAGCCAGGTGCTCAAAGGCTTGCAGAGAATGGACTATTTATCTTTAAATCCTATTTGCCAATGCCTGTTTCCTACAGTAGAAAAATTACAAGCTCATCACTACTCTACATCTGCCAGGGCTGAGTAACATTCATATTCTTTATCTGCTATTACAAGAAATCATAGCAGACTGACTTCTACTGCGGTCCAAATCCCAAGAGGCTGTTTCTTTGCCTTATTCCCAATATGTAAGAGTGATTTCTAGAGCACTGAACTCTGCCCTCAGACCCCACAGCCCTGTGAGATGTCCACTAAGAAGGCTCTTCGATGCCAACTGACAACCATTAGAATCCTGCACACGTGCCAGACTGCTCCAGTGTTCCTGAGGCAGGGAATAAGCAAAGCCCCAGGCAAAGAGTCATCTCCACTCCAGTTCCAACATTTTTTACACATACTTATGTTTACCCTGTTCATTTTAATGCTATGTTTTCCAGAACATTAGAAAATAACAAATGCTGTAAAACTAGCAGAGGCAAGACCATTAGCATCAGTGTATTTGTAGTACAGCTTTCCCGTGCCTCAGGGAACGGGATCTTTCTGTAATAATTCAAGCTGAAACTCAGAGTTTTTTTACAAATACAAGAGGCAGGTAAGTGCTGCATGGTACCAGCACCACTCACAGACATTTGACTGGACCAGTTCAGAGCTGAGTTCCTCTTGGCAGATACCATTAAAAATATGGAGAACAAAAGTGAAATTCAAATAGAAGTAAGATATGTAAGAGAAAACAAGGGGAGGAGGAGTGAAGAAGGGAAAATTACAAAAGCAGAAGGCAATCCTCACTAAACCACCTCACTCACAGCTGTAACGATGGGGAAAACCAACCCTTAGTTGTGAAGTAATTTACCTTCACACTAGATTGTTACATTACACAGTGACACAAGCCTTAAGCACTTGAACAGCCATGATAAAGTTAAAACATTATTCACATGCTTAACCTGAACTACAAATTCATGCATTTTTCTGGGCAGAAAATGATTTTAAAAGCTGGCTCAGTTCTCCTCCAAAAAATCAAATCCACAGAAACAGACAGCATCCACAGAGCTGACATGAAAGGCTGCAAGCTAAGCAGTAGACAGCTCTTCAGGCCTATAGGAGAAAACCAGTCCCTGAAGTGAATATTTTAAGTTCTACCTTGCCTGGGTGAAGCTTGGCCCCTAAAGCTATTTTAATCCACTTCAGCTTCCAGCAGTTCTGTAGCACAAAGAGTTGCTGCTTTCTGCTCCAGTGTCCATCTAATGGGATATAAACTATGTGGTGAGACTACTAATCCTTGTAGCAACCTCGATTGAGCTGTGAGCATGACACTTCCCTTGGGGTTCTGGCACCAGCAGGAAAACTCCAGTCAGGCCCAGAACATGCATGACGGCTCTAATTTAAAGCTCAAGGAACCCTAGTTTCCAACCAGTGCAGTGTCCAGAAGTGGACTTCACCTGCCACCCCTCCCCAGATCTGCTGGACACTAAGCACAGGCAAGTCTTCAGTGGCTATTTTAGTAAGCCTGTCAAGATACTGCCTACCTCTGGTCTTCTCCACTGAGATTTCACTTATAGAAAAGCTCATCTGGTTTGTTTGCATTATAAGTAAACAGCAATTTCTTTAAGCCTTGCTTTTCTTGATTGATGGGATCTTATTGAATCAATTCCAGAAGTACGGACTGCAATCAACCCAAACACTATGAAAACCAGCATGCCTGATCCTGAAAGGATGAACACTGTCTGGAGGCTTTTGTCCCCCGGCACCTTTGGCATCTGTGTCCATACTATGGTCAAGAGGTGCAGGAGAGTTCAGCTGCATCACCCATCTGCATAACCAAACCGTACACCTTTAATCCAAGACTTGCAAAGTGTGACAGCTTAGAAGGAGCTCAGCTCTACCTGGCAAATAAAACCCTCCTTCTTGCCATAGGTGGAATAGACATAGCAGCCATAGTATTTTCTAAACATTGCAATGACATCTTCCAAGATGGAGATTCAAGGAAGAGTCTCTGATTACACTCGGTATAGCCAGCAAGTCACTTGAAATCCTCTTCACTCTACAGCAGTTGTCCATCTCTGATCTTGTGGCAGACCTTTCAGCAAAGGATGAAGCACAACTGAGATCACGGGCAGCATTTGTAACCTGCTGCTAGGTAGATGTTCACATGAACTGCAGCAAGCATAGTACTGAGTTGGAAGAACCACAAGTTTTGTGCAAATTCTTCCTTTCTTCTAGGGAGTCCAACACATGTTAAGTATAAAAGGTTGATTCTTCCATCACTGAGAGCTGTCCAGTCTGAGTTTGTGGCCTTTTCATGAACCAAGTCCAGAAAGCACTCAACTTACCACCCAGACAGGATCAGGAAGACATTCCACTGTTGCTCTTGAAGATCCTGCTTTGTGCCTGAAGCCCTGGAACAGCAGAGCTTTTTCATTATGTCAGCACTGCACACATCTGCCATGTAAACCAGAGTCAGCCATGGCAGCCAGCTGAGAGGATAAGTCAAGGAGTACAATCTTGCCACTACCCATACCCCATGTAGGCCCAGAGCTGATCTCCCTGCACTTCAGGACTGTCAGAATGGCAGCACCATTGCCCTTTCCCACAATCTCATTTTCTACCACAAACAAAATTAGTCTTTCCTCCCCTGCATTTCTAGGATCTTTTTCTTAGCTTAGTCAAAGTGATTATCTTTCAAAACTGAAATACCAGAACCAAGAAGCAGCTTTTGGAAACAGTGCTAAGAGGACATTCCTCTCTTGTCAGAGGAGCAGCTGTGCAGAGAATGAATAGTGGGAAGAAGAAAATAGCTCCTTGGTCATTTCTTACAGTATTTTCTGCATTAGTGGTTGGCTTTGCAGAAACACCAACCTCAAGACGTATTTTCCTGAGCTAGGGGAAGGACCACCTTGGAAGGAGTATTCAGCATGGGCAGAAGGAGTCTGGGATCACTCCCACCAGTAGGGGAGAAAAAAAACTGTGATGGTAATGGAAAAGATGCCAGTCAGTGTTTGTGTGTTGTGGGAAAGGGAACCTTACACAGTGGTATACATTGAAATAGCTGTGACCTGAGAATCCAGTGACATAACCAAGGCAAGTGATATGCAGGTTAAGGGCCTGGTGGCAATGCCCATTATCACTGGGAAAGCAGGAATGGCCTGAGTTCAGGGGAAGACTGAAGGGCTCTGCTTTAGACAGGCTTAATCAGATAACCTGGATCTTCAGGACAGACCTGCCTCCTCCTGTTCTCAGGCTGAGAAGAGGTGACAAGGCATCCACAAAGGCAATTTACTACTTGGATAAGATCAGTAAAATAAAATGTAAAGGGAGAAGAGAGTGAGCTCAAGGATAGAGTGATACAGGACTCTTCCACAAGTTTAGATTGGAAAAGGCCAGAGGGAAGAACAGCATCATCTAAGAGACTTTATGGAAAAGAGTTTATGGAGGGGAGGAAAGATCAGAGGAGGAACACCCCAGGTAATAAGAGCAAGGACACGAGAGGAAAGGCTGACTGATGAAGATACTTCACAAGTCAAGGTGCAGAGATGGGCTGTATTTAGAGAAACAGATGGGTGCTTGAATAGTAGGTTTACTTTGTAAGAAAATGCTGCCAGAAGAGAGGGTGGACTGAAGAGGAAGAATAACAGCATAGATAGGAATAGATACAGGGAGTCTAGGAGATGGGAGAAGGTGCTCGTGCTCACATCCAAGAGACAAGGACAAGAAAGGAGAGCACATAGTCTTGCATTTCTTCTTAAACTTAGAAGTAGAGAGATTTTGGTCCGAAAAAAATTAAGGCAGAGGAGGAAGGTTTGGACTGACTCAAGGTGGCAAGAAGCCAATTGTGACTGAATCCCATGCCAGCAAGAAAGCTAGGGAAGGAAAACTATTTAGTCAGTAAGGTGGCAAAACTGGAGTTTAGCACAATCAGCATTGCAGTAGGGTTTGAGACACCCTCCAAGTAACAGGAGCAGAGGAAGCCAAGGATAGAGTGAAGCAGGACTGGGAATCAACAAGTTCCACATGGCAGTTGGATGACGAGGCAAGAGGATGATGAGGGATCAGCTGTAGCAATCAAAAGTACAGAAAGCAAGGAAACAAGAAGATGCAATGTCAAAGGTGAGGTGGGCAGCAGCAGAGAGGGAGGAGTGGGAAAAAAAAAAAGCCAGTAGCAACAGGTGAGAAAAGCAATGGAGTTTTCCAGTGGGAAAATGCAAACAGCTCCAAAATAAAAGCATTTACTGGAAATACTTATTACTTGATCATGGAGATTCCCCATGTCATGAATATCTAAGTCACAAAATTACATCCTCAGTGCAGTTGCTCAGGGTGCCACCTCTAAGGGGACAGAACCTTGTAAGAGTCATGTTGAACTGGAACACCCTGGGCCAGTGTGTGTGGACTCCTTCCCAAGGGAGCCCTCCAGTCTGCGAGCTCCACCTAAGGCATCTCCTCTGTTCCCTGGCTGCAGCCCTCTCACACATGAAGCACTGCAATTCTGGCATCTGCACACAGGCATGTGTTTGCCACATGGAGGAAAGTTGATTTCTCCCCACCCAACACCCAGCATTGCCATTGTCACCTGCCATTCCTCCCTTCCCTCTAGCACCCATTCTCTCCCTTGTTTTTTCACCGCTCCTTGAATCTTGTGTTCAGTTCTGGGCCCTTCACCACAAGAAGGATGTTGAGGCTCTGGAGTGAGTTCAGAGAAGAGCAACAAAGCTGGTGAAGGGGCTGGAGAACAGGCCTTATGAGGAACAACTGAGAGAGCTGGGGTGGTTTAGCCTGGAGAAGAGGAGGTTGAGGGGAGACCTCGTTGCTCTCTATAACTACCTGAAAGGAGGTTGTGGAGAGGAGGGAGCTGGGCTCTTCTCCCAAGTGACAGGGGACAGGACAAGAGGCAATGGCCTCAAGCTCTGCCAGGGGAGGTTTAGGCTGAACATGAGGAAAAAAATTTCACAGAAATGGTCATTGGGTACTGGCACAGGCTGCCCAGGGAGGTGGTTGATTCACCTTCCCTGGAGGTGTTTAAGGGATAGGTGGACAAGGTGCTGAGGGGCATGGTTTAGTGTTTGATAGGAATGGTTGGACTCGATGGGCGTCTCCCAACCCAGTGATTCTATGATTCATTCCTTCTTCCCCTGTTCTCATCATCTTCTCATCCCTGCCCTAGGATGAACCTCCTTCCCCAGGCACAGCTGAACATTGCTCCATCTCACAGCTGCCCCACGCTTCCTCCAGTGTCAAGATCTTGGAGAGGAACCCCCACCTCAGCTGTAAGTCCCCTTGGCAGGGACCATCAAGTGCCATCCTTACCAGCTGCCTCCCGAGGCCACCCGTGGTTGTGCATGAACCTCTGCCCTCTCCTGGCTGCAACAAGGAATGTCGAACAGTGTTTTTCCCCATTCCCTGCACTGTACACACTACGAGCACTTCCTGAAAGCTAATATTTACACCCTAGGCTTATTTTAACAGTCTTTGCTAAGCTGTAGGTTTGCACAGGGTAAGTTTTTTAAATACCTCTAAGCGTATTAGTATTTCTCAAATGCCTTTCCAATAGATGCACTGTGGTAAAAGCCCAACAAATTGTGACACTCAGCTATGCATGAAGGAGCTCCAAATGCAGGCACCATCCTCTAGTCTGTATCTTGCAGCATGCATCCCGTGGCCCAAGGCACTACCAATCATCCTTGAATAAGACTCTGCTTAGCTGCTAGTGCCTGGTTCATAGGGTACATGGAGAAATCTGCCTTTTTATATTCCCTTTAGCAGCTCTTATTNGGAGGCATTTAAGGCATGGTTGGATGAGGTGCTGAGGGGCATGGTTTAGTAACTGATAAGAATGGTTGGACTCAATCTGGTGGGTCTCTTCCAACCTGGTTATTCTATGATTCTATGTTTAGGTGGGTCTCCCAATAAAGTCTTCATTTCAGGTTTAGGGAAGCTGGATACACTGAGGAGCAGTTTTTCCATAGGACCTGGTGCTCTAGGTGTCAGGCAGTCTAAATCACTGCCTTTTAGACCAAATTATACAACATGAACACAGCCCCACATTAAGCACTTCTACAAACACCTACAAGCAGCTTAATTCCTGACTCATGTTGAGGGAGGCCTTGCCAGAGATGGCATCAGGGCATGGATCAGTTCACCCAGCACTCTCATAGCACAGGACTCCTCTCGGACAGGCAGGTTAACATCCTCTGTTCTTCCTTGACTGGATCGCTCTCTTCACCATTCCAATTTGTTTAAATTGGCATCACATGTCAGTTCACTCTCACACTTTGTGAATTCAGAGAAAGCAAATATAGGAATCTGTGTTACCCCAAGTCACTCAGACTTTTCAGCTACAAATAGTAAGAAACAACAGGAGACGCCAGTTGCAATGCCAGCAGCAGAGCACTACCACACATGTATATTTATTTAAATGCATTACAGATATTGTCACAAACAAGGATTTCTGAGTATGATGGATGCACAAGGGGGCAATCACCCATTATTTCTGCCTGATCCTGGCCTTGCAATCCCCATCCTGATTAAATTACTGAGGGCAGGATTATCAGCAAGGTAATCAGATGCAGTGTCTAATCTGGATAATGCAGCATTACTGGGCCTCATAACACAGGATTTCACTAACCACCCATCTGGGGTATTCCAGAGCATTACATCTCATTTCCATCACTTAAAAGATTCAAACATCCAAGAGATGCACGCAGGAGGCAAGGCTAAGGAACGTACTTAAACTACTGCATTTGACTGAAATTGTAAGTGCTGTGGTTCTGAGAACCTTCAGATCCAACACAACCAGGATTTCAGAGCAATCATTTATCTGAACATCTCATTGTGTGTTTAAGGGTGCCAGAATCTACACTTTTGTGGGGTGTTTTTTTTTTTTTTTAAACAAAGCCTCAATACCTCAGCCCATCTGTCAGAAGCAGATAGGTGCAGCTTCATCTGTCTCAAAGCAGTCCAAATAGCTCTTTTTGGTCTGGATGCCTCCCCTGACCCTCCTTCCAAGCTCTCCATTTTCTTGGCCTTAGCCTTGGCAATGTATGTTTGTGGGTGGCCACGAGGCCTTCTAAGAGGAAGATCCCAAAGACAGTGACAAGATCTGGAAGAAAGGAGTATCTTGCATTCACCTGGAGGACTTCAATATCTCAATAGAAGACTTGTCAAAATTTCTTGCCTATCATCTGCATGGAATTGCTCACCCCCACTCTTGCTTCCCCTAAGCTGAGGCTTTCCTCCCTATGTTTCTACAAGACTGTCGGTCTGGAACAGGAGGTAGGACCTCAGAGATACTCCAAAAAGAAGGTCTGGCATTGGGAATCTGAACCTTGACTAGCTGCTGCATTGCACAGAAAGTAGGGTTTGTTCAGCAACAAAATAGCCTGGTTAGGGCACAAAGACAGAAAACGCACTTGATCTTTCACCATGCCCTCCATTGTTCCCAGACAGCATGAGAGGGTATTTTAAAATCTCTTGTGCAGACCTGCAGAGCCTTAACTCCAGTTCTGAATCACTTAAAGGCTTTCGTCACCTTATCAAAGGCCCTAGTTTGCCCCTGCCTGCCCTTCCATGAAAAGTTTGATCTTTCAGGAAGAGGATAAAGCTGTCCTTGAGAAAAGCTGCTTTTCAGTGAAGTATTGTGCTGGTTTTGTGAGAACATCAGATACCTCCAGGTGTTCCTCAAACATGTATCCATCAATAGTTGCAGCTCAGATTTTTTTTCCAAGCAGCTCACAGAAAATAGACTCTAGGCATCTGACTTCGGTTTGAAGGGCGCATTAGAAATGCAATTCAGAGAAGAGATGTCTAGATTACATTTCTGATGCTGCATAACTATGTGGGTCCAGCTTATCTCCAATTACAGGGAAAAAGAGGACTATGAAGGAAGAAGTCGAGCTGAGATGAAAATATTGCTTGTTCCCTTCAGTTCATACTCACTATCAAAAGCAAGGTCATGTAATGCTGTCTTTCTGCATTCTAAAAAATCTCAAAGGTAAGAGGGCACTTTCATTTCAGGAACATACACGGCTACACAAAGCAATCTTATCTTCCACCAGAGATGATTACTTGTTACCTAGGATAACAAAATCCCTCAGCAATTATGAAAATCCACAAGATCTGGAGCATCACTGCTGCTTTAACCCATCTCCATATGGCAATCAACAGCCCTCATTCACTAAGCATAAGGGATGAGAAAGAGGAATAGCAGCTGGCTGGAGTCAGACACTGAGAAGTGAGCACATTTATAGCAAGACTGTTCACCATGCATTTATACACATCAGGTAAAAACAAGAGCAGATAAAAAAACATGCTTCCTATCCAGAAAAGATACTCCTACCACTCAAAATGGAAACCAGTAAGCAAGAGAAATAACCATAAGGAAGATCAAAAGGAAGGAGGGCACAGGAGAAAGGTGGTGGCTTTTCTTTTCATACTCTATCATTAAAACCCTGAAGTTGAGAACTCCAGCTTCTTTCCACTTCCACTGATGTGCTAATCAGGCTCTGCACAGAGTCCTGACATGCATCTACCAGCTGTGGCATGGAGACCTGCCTGAAATTCTACTTCAGGACCAACAGAACCCTTCTCCAGCACGTAATGGATTACTTCTCTGGGGATTTGTTTGCATTTTTAAAAAGTTACAAATCTACAGGGAAGCTCTCCCTTGGGTTCACATCCTCAAGACAGCTCACTCAAAGACTTCACTAAGAAAGTGGGGAGCAAGAGCTCTCATCTTCTCTAGAGTCAGTGGAGATAGATAGTATATATGCTCATAGGCGAGCAGAGCTGTAACAATGGGTTAGAAATTGTGGTCCAAACTCTACTCACTCTTTCTTGAGAGCAGGACATTTCTTTTTCAGGCTGCATATTTTTTTTGCACTAGAAAAATACAGAAATAAGGTAGTATAGAATAGTGAGAAATTATGACCTTTAAAACACAATAAGCCAAAATCAGGCTGCACCGGGTAAGCACTCACTGGTGGTGATATATTGGAGATCAGATTGTTGCACAGTTTCTGCTTTTAACAAGCCAGAAACTTCTGAAGGCAATAAGAACTTTGAGAACGCAGCCTGGGACACTGATGCATTAGCATTAAATGTGCACCTGTGCTCTGCTGATGACTCTCATACTTCTTGGGTCATTGAAGTCACTACTGCAAGCATTTCAGGCAGGGATAATCCAAAGTCGAAACAGAGACAACACACTCTTCAGGTAAGGATCTAAGCAAGCTACTGAATTTTCTTGATCAAGAGAGCTCAGCTATCTCCCCAGCCGGAGCAACCTCCTGGCTTCACAGCAGGTACCCCTGCAAAGCCAACAGCACTGTAGCCCAACGTACCCAATGACAGCAGAAACAGGGCTCTTCACGCATACCTGCACCCAAACTCTGCTCGGGTGAGCAACCTGAAGGTCAGATACAAAGCAGGTGGACAATAAGCCTTAGCAGGTTTATGCTCTTTCAACTCACAGTGTAAAAGAATGCACCCTTCCTAGCAGTTTATCA
The DNA here is from genome assembly GCA_013389865.1 of Piaya cayana. Classification (NCBI taxonomy): domain Eukaryota; kingdom Metazoa; phylum Chordata; class Aves; order Cuculiformes; family Coccyzidae; genus Piaya; species Piaya cayana. The sequence continues at coordinate 8,294 of WAAB01014370.1, read as the reverse complement.
CATAGGCCAAAAATACACTTCACCTTCCCTCGGTGACACCTCACACGGGTTTACAACTATTGATACACACCTGCTAGTGTCCAGCGTACTAGTCACATTAGTGAACAAAGTAGACTCTGTGCCAAGATGCTTCCTTTCTTTACATTCTGACCACATACTTCCTGCAGATGAATATATGCAGGTGCCGCTGACTGAGGCAACATTATCACCCAGGGAACCAACAGCTTCAGACAACTTGAACTCAAGCAGCATTTTCAAGGCTCCTTACCTGCAAGATTAAGCAGATCTCTCCTGCTCAGCTCTTCCCAAACCAAACTTCTCCAGACAGCACATCTGGAAGGTAGCCATACTAGGACCTTCTTATTGTTCTGTTACCTTGATCCTTTCCTTTTTCCCTAGGGAAAGAGCACACAGTAGGACACCTGCTGGCTCAAATGCCCACAACGTTGCCTCAAGCTCTCTAGGCATTCCAGCTTCTGGCATGCGCAAGAAACCCTGGCCTTTCATCTTACTTAGCTTGTAGCTTTGCTGTTATATCTAGATGATAATTAAAAATGGAGAAGTGAGAAAGGTAAGAGCATGTATCCCTCTAAGTAAGGGGCTACCTTTTCCACCATCTCTCAGCTTAGGATCCAGCTGCCTCACAATGACAGAGTCTGCCCAAAGCTCTTCAGGGGGCCAGACACATTACAGAAAGATGCTTCTTCCTTTATGCACAGACTTGTACTAGCTTTGCCTAAAGATTCACTTACTTCTTGGTCCATAGCTGACCTTCCTCTGACTGCAATCCACACACAATCACCCCTCATAACACAGAGAACCATCAGCATGACTTCCCTCTTTGCCCCACTCCTCCTAAATAACCTTGCTCTGCCAACTGGTTGCTAACACGCATACCCCTCACCTGGGCTACCGTACCCAGCCTTGCTGAGCAGTCAATTAGCTGCACTGGGGCCAGCTGGTAATTGTAAACCTTCTCAGACACGGCAATCGCCAGGTGTGCCATTAAGGTCAGGGTTACTGTGCAGAAAGAAATAAGAAAACACAGGGTTTCTTTCTCCTCCTATTCCACTTTCCTGTGTATTATAAAGTGGGAAGGATGTCAGTGCTGCTATGAAGCTCAGTCATCACTGCAATTACTCCAGCTTGCAAATGGAATAAGAAGGTGATTCCAGACCCTTAGGGCCTGCCTGTCAAAACAGTGGTCTCCCTTCATGTATCAGCTGTGTGTATCAGTGCAAATTAATTGTCTTTTAGCATGAGCAAATTCCAGGTCCAGCTGCTGGGAACCCTGAGGACGTGCAGCTCTGGTGTGAGCAGTAGGTGCTCGGCTGCTTGGGCAAGCAGGTCCAGCTGCAGGCTGAGAGGCTGGTTAGTGGATAACAATGTTGGAGAGGGTGTGGGGGTGCTTTAAGTCTGCATCAGGATAGGAATTGGTAGTCACTAAGCAGACAGGGGCAGAACCCATCTAGCTGTGTCCTGATGTGCTTAGGGATGGTCCGGGATAGCCCATGCGCCTTTGAGTATGTGGACGAGCATATTTATCTCAAAAAGAGTGGTGCTCTTCTCTTAATTTTGCCTGGTACTACCCTCAGCAGTTTCAGCAACTGTTTTTTTCTGAAGACATGATACCCACAAAAAAAGAACGAAGAAACATTGGAAGTCATTTAGCAAACAGAACACTCAATATTATTTCTTTGCTCATTTGAGCAGGTATGCTCTCTGGTGAGTGTTAACATTTGCATAAGGAACATTAGAGCTGTACTTAGCAGTTTCAGCCACTGCATTTCCCACTATTGATTGCTGCCGTTCAAGCCCAGCTCTAATGCATGTCAGCAGACATATGGTAGGAGGTAGCTATGTCCCCACTGGGAGCAATGATAAATTATCACTCTCTTCAAATGAACCTGGAGAAATACTATACGTATATTTAACAGGAACTCCTGGCTCTAACTGACTGCAAAGGAATTTCAGTGACTACAGAAATGCAAATCAGCATAATCTTTCTGTGACTAGACTGAAAGTCAGGTATTAGAAGAGAACTATGCATACAAGATATTTTACAAACACATTCATGACTTTGTTGCTACTCCACGCCTAGACCCTCCCTTCATCTTTTTATTTCAGGCTGGCCAACATGAACATTTGCTGAAGTACTGTGTGTAAAACTGAGAATAGCAGATACCTTCTCCATTGTCACACTAACCCTCAGAATAACATTTTATCTTGCCAGAGGTATGAAAGGATGGGGCTGCAGGCAGGCAACACCAGAAAGTTATTTCAGTAAGAACTGAGAGGCTCAAATACTGTTGTGAGACATTTATCTTATTTGGCTTTGTAAGCAGAGTGCGTATTTCCAAACTGGCGAACATTGTGCAGTTGAGAGATGCCTGAGCTGGTTCTGAAAAAAGGTCTTCCGAGAAACAGGAGCTGCATGTGGTCTAATTAGTGCCACTGAAGGAAAGAGGAAAACAGCTTGCATGCAGAGCTGCCTTGCCTGCAAAGGCACTTAGGCTCTGCTTGCTGTATGTCAGCATTAGAGACCTGGGTCTTATTTGCAAGCCAGGCACAGGGTGCTGGGAACGGGGTGGGGGGGCAAAGATTCCGCCTGTCTCCTCCCAGCTCCCGATGGCCCTTGGCTGTATTACAGCCAGTCACAGCTCTTTGAGATTGCAGGGTGCCTTGCTGATGCATTTGTTGAGAGAATTGTTCAGCGAGAGAGTGGTAAGTCTTGGCATTTGGATCCGAAGGACCTTTTTGCAGTCAGGTCAGAGTACATGTGGTTATGTGTGGACTCAGCCTGCTGCTGGGGTAAGTTATGTGATGATGGCATAATGCCACTAAACAAGCATCTGAGGGACCAGGTCTGCGCTCACAAGCACCAGTGATGCATGAGGGGGCACGATTCAGACATGTAAATACCTTACTGGTCCCTTAGACCTCAGATCTTTTTGCACTGATTGTCAAATTAACTCAGTTCTTTGCAATAAATAAATCGCATCTGCAGTCATGAACTGCAGCAATTCATAACCTCCCAGCTTTGTACAAAGATATGTTTGTTCTCTTCAAGGCAAAGGCAGTTGTATAGCTGGAGTTATTCATGCCTGAAATAAACTGTGAGCAGTTAGCAGAATTTGGCCACTGGGACAGTCCAAACAGACATGATCTTCCTGACCTACCAACTGCTCTGCTGGGCTGAGCTGAGAGCTGGTCAGTCAGGAAGAGCTGTAACTGTCCCAAACACCTCCAGCCCACACCTGAGACTTCTATGTCCACAAGGCTGTGACAGCACAGAGGGACAGGAAAAGCAAACCAGGCAGGACACTATTATAAAGACCCTGGCACATAGTATGGAAATTACCTAACATGCTTCATGCCTACACTGCTGCGCTCTAGTGCTTTCCTTGCATTTTTAGACAGACATATCGAAGTGGGAAACATCTCCTGGAGGTCTTCACTGTTCAGGAGAACTTTTAAGACACTGATACTGCAAGAAATTGGAAGACTAAAAGTTCAAGTATCTGACAAATGCAGCCACACACAAACCACCATGGTGCCTGATGCTCAGCGCTGAGCTGGAACCGTGGAACATGGGTTTGAATTTGCCTCCAAGAATACACCTTTCCAGAGTTATAAGAGCTGTCTATCTAGAAAAAATTCAATTCCAGCTCAATACAGTAATGTTCCTTGTAAGCTGGCAACTGGGCAGGAAATCCAAGTCTATCAGAAAACTAAACTTGATGACATGAAGTGCATTTTCACTCTCGTCCTGCTGTGGAAGAGTTGTGCATTATGCTCTGCTTTTGGGATGGCTAGAGTTTTTTTTAAAGGGAAAAGAGGTTTTTTATGAGTGTGTTTTTTTAAAACATTTGCAGTTGTGTGGGCTTACGTCAGAGAGCAGGTAGCAGAAATTGCACTTTGTCTTGAGAAGGGAAGTGACAGATTTGAGCTGATGCGCAGCTTTTGCAGCACAGCCTGTTTCCCAGGAAGCCAAATGACTCTTATTTGTGCCACGGAGCAATGAGTTTGCTTACAGGAACGGGCAAGTTAATCCTTGTTACTCTTTTGCACTTTTCTATCACTGCCCAGATATGTACAGGTCTGGGCTTCCTACAGCCTTTCATTTCCCAGGGTAGGGTCCAAGCTCACTCAGCTGTTTCAAGGACAGAGAGACATGGTGACCCTCCTGCTACGACAAGAAAAAGGGGAAAACTCCAGGAATGCATGAAGTATGTAAAGGCTTCATCTGGGAAGGCTTTCACCTGGGAAGATCTTGTTCTCTTCTGAGCACAAATTTCTTTTCTTCATTAACATATAACTTCTCTGGGCTAGAAAACAGGCCATGTGACAGATCACATCTTTGACAGCAGCCCAGCCTGGAAGAACATCCATGTCTATTATGTTCCAATATTTAGTGTAATTCATAAATCAGCTCCCATCAGCATTAGTTGGTATACTCTTGTTCCCAGTGATGTCAGGGAAAGAAGATTACTTTCTAGCAGAGAGCACGGCAAGCTATGAAGAGGTAAAGAAGGCTGGTGGCTTCTTCTGATTACATATCTCTTCTCTAGAAATCACCATAAATATTCCCTTTTTTTTTTAATGGCAGTTTCTTTCTTGAGTTGTTATTCAGAGATGGCTTTCAAACTCAAGCGCTGACTATATTCAGCCAGTTGCACAGCAGTGGACAGGAGCACAACTGTGGGTGCCCATGTGCAGGTACAGCAGGGCCAGATGAAGAGCCCACCAGCTTGAGCATAATTACACTGTTCTCACACCCTGCAAACTCTCTCCAACCCTCCACACAGCCACAGTGCTGAGTTTCCACCTGCTCAATGAGCTGGAAAGTTAACAGGCTGGAGGATTCACTCAGTTTTTTCCGTAGATTGCTTTTACCTGGGAGAGCATGATTTCTATGCGTGCTGGACCAGTATGCCCTCACAGCCCTGGGCAGCACTGTGTATGAGAATAACAAGCCAGGGCCTCTGAATTATTTACTCCAACTCACATGAACTTGAATTTATCTTCCTTTTTTGCACAGTCACCAAGATGACTGCCGCTCCGCGAGTTACCCAGAGAGACAGATGACACAGGCAATGAGGTTGCTCTAGGCGATTATAACAAAATATGACAAGGAATTTATCCAGCTTCTCTCAGGAGCATTTTATTTCATTTTAATTCATTACTGTATAGCAGAACACCCATACACAGAACACCTCTAAAGAAATTATTTAACGAAACTTTGGAAAAAGGTCATGGGGCAGGCTGGGTGTGACCGAGAAACAGAGCAGAGTAATCAGTTGAGCAGGACTTATTTTCATGCCTCCTGGTGGGCTGGGTTTCACATTCTGCCTTCAGTGGGTTTTGGTGCTGAACAGAGCCAGGCCTTGAGGAGAAAAAAAAGTGAGGAAATAGCTTTGTACTACTGACCTGGTCACATATGCCTTGGTAAACTTACCAATCCTTCAGTCACAATAGGCTAGTGGGATTCAGGACATTTGGCTTCATTTTCTAGAGTCTCCTCTAACAGATGGGATCATTATTTTTGTGGAGTCTTTCTGTAATGACTTCCCACCATTGCTCTGTCTATCTTCATTAGTAGCAGGGATGATGTTAACGCAACCAGTTCAAGTATTCAGCAAGATAACTTCTATATGTACCTATAGCAGCACAGAGGTTAAAGACAACACTCACCAATCCCAGTTTTGCCATCAGTGGTTAATAAAATAATGTAACGACTATAGCACAGTGTAGACCAACCAAGACCTGCCAGAACCATTGATAAACAGAAGAAACGCCTAAGGGAAGCTAAATAACAGTTGTAGGTTTTTCTTGCTGCAGCTCTTTTGCCTGTTACAGGGCATTAAGAAGTGTTGGGCTGGGACTGGACTAGACGCTCTCTGGAGCCTAAACATCAAAAACACCAACATGGGCATTTGTCACTATAGTGGTGTCTGAACTCCATGACTGAAATGACTCCTCTGAGCCCTGTATCACTAATTAACAGTTGAGGAAGATTTGGAGGCTCTTCACAGGACAAGTACAGGTGAATGGCCAGGTACTGGGCATCATGGGAATTAGAGGGGAAACATATCCTTCACTGGGCCTTGTTCCTCACTGCCCCAACTCTCCTGCATTAGTTCACATGGCTGCAAAGTAGGTGTAGGGCACAACACAGAGCCTCACATGCTCTGAGCACTTCCATAAGTAAGTAGGGAGGCACAGAAATTCTGGGGCTGGCTGCAGGAATTCCCTTGAGACCCATCCTTGCCAGGTAAGATTCAACCTCTCTTTCTGAAAGCTCCACAAATGGTACCTTGTCATAGAAGCTGCAAGTGCATGCTGCAGCTATGGTGGTGTTGCCGAGACTGGGGATCAGAGAAGGGAGGATGTGTCCCCATCCACTCCAGCTCCCCCTGTGCCATTCTTGCTAGGAGAGTGCCAAGAAAGCCGTCCCCTGACCTGCTGTCATCTGTGGATTCAGACCCAGCCTATATCATGCAAAAACAGCAAGCCAAAGTCTGCTCTGAGAGTCCTGACTTCATTTAGAAGTGGGTTTATCCTGCAAGGGATGCCCAAGGCCAGGAACGGGAGCTGGCTGGTTTGCACAGTAGCACCTTGGCCCTTATTCTCTGATCAGCTGATGCTCTCAGAAGTAGTATCAGCATACTGTGAGAAAGCTAAAACAATGGGGTCAGAGGAGTGGAGAATCAGGGAGAAAAAAAGCTGTTGGAGCTTAATTTTCACTTTGCGTTAGAACTTGCTTGACTTCAGAATCGCGTATCATGTCTTCTCTGCAACTAGCAAGACCTCAGTCATGTCTTCCATGCTGATATTCCTAACAAACAAAAAAACTGAGAGGGAGAGACAGGGCCAAGTCATTTTAAAGAGAGCCTGATGCCCCTGATATGCACCCACATCACTCTGCTCAGCGAATCAAGCTGTCTGGAGACTGAATGAGAGCATGTTCCTCTACCACAGAAGGTCAGTAAGATAAAAATAACACCCAAAAGCCTACATTCAGCTTGGAAGTATAGTGCTGAGCCAGGGACAATGATAATAGAACACCACAATAGTTCCTCAGATCAGCTCTAAAATAATAGATTATAAATGGGCAAAGGGGGAGGAGAAGAGATGGAAGGCCATTTTATCACTATTCTAAAAGCATTCAGAGCAAATAAATTTTGATTCATTTGACAGAACAATTCTCAAAAGCTAAAATGTGCTAAATATAATGCTGAATTTCCTTAGATACAAAACATGCCAGCAAAGGTCCCTTGGCCAGCAACTTTTATAATATCTGTGCTTTTTTTTGCTTCCCCGCCCTTTTTTAGCCTTTGCCCCATGATGGTTATTTGCCTTTCTGGAGAGCTTAATCAGGAGCTATTAGACAGTCACTCTCTAAGCTGTATAATGTTAAAAGTCCATTAGCTCACCCCAAGCAAAGCTGGCAGGAGGGAGACGATGCACTTGCTTGAAGTTGAACAAGCTATTTGCAAGCTGAATATTTCTAATCACTGAGCAATGCCAGGAGAAGCTGAACATTATTGCACTGTGCTGCCCAGTGACCATTCGAATGTACTTGCTTTAATACAAAACACAGTGGCAAAAAATATCTAGCACTGAACCTGCCCGTTTTTAAGTGATTTTAGGAACCAACTATGCACACCTTAAAAAAAGCCCAAAACAACAGAGAGATATAATCACTAGCAAAGTTTACCCCTTTTCCTCTGCTACACTCACTTGCATTACACATGGTTGCCTGCATTATGCATTAGTTAATAAAATATGACAGGCTGCTTACTTTTGGTCTGATCACAATCAGCTTCATCCAGCAATGCGCATACACTTAGCTTCAAGCACATTTTCAAGTCCCAATAGACTTCAACGGGATTTCGGCCCTGACCCCAAAAACCCAGCCAACACCTCCTGGACACTTTGGCCTGGTTACCCAGCTGCCATCTGCATTTATCGTCCCACAGAAAGCAGACAAGTGAGACACCTAAATGAACCTTCTTTACAGAAATGTTTTCAGAGGCTGCAGCTGAGTGGAGTTGGGTCTAAGCATCAGTCACAGCCTCTGGTGAGCAGAGCAATGTGACCTTCAGGAATCTCTAGCCTTCGGAGGCTTTCAAGACTTTTTTCCCCCGTTTCCCTGGATTTACCAGGAAATTTAACCAACTGACTGAAGACCACTAGCTACTGGCAGATGCTTGGCACCAGGACAGCATCTTGTGTGAAGCTCCCCACCTTGTATATGTTTTAGAGCACGGTGCCCACAGAGTTTGGAGATC
>WAAB01014369.1:7691-18241 GCA_013389865.1 Piaya cayana | reverse complement strand
TAAAACATCTGCACTACCTCAAATATGGAGTTTGACTGAGCTCCCTGGATTGAATGATCTGGATGACAGGGCAGTTGTCCCACAGGTACGGATCCACCTCTGCATAAGGGGAAGGTGCCCCTGCACTGGGAAGGGAGCGGATTTACCTACAGAGAGAAACCACCCAACCTGCTCCCTAAGCCTCCCATATCCTGCAGCCCATGAAAAAAAAATATAACAAGAGGTGTGCTCTTGGTCCTTCATGTGGCTGCGTCTCGCACACCTCAGTGGGTTGTAAGCTCCTCAAGATAAAGGTTTCCTTTGGTAGGACTTGGAGGTATGAGTTTTTGATGATGATGATGATGATGTCCAACTTGTTTGAAGTCAGGGATTCAAATCATGGTGCAGGCATCTGAAACGTGGAATGTGGGTTTCTCTGTTGACTCAGCAGCAGCTTGGAGCACGTGCTTGGATGCGCGTATTCCGGCTCTGGGCAGCGCCGCTTCCTTACCCAGCCTTGTCACACAGGCTCCCAGAACTATCATAGAATCATAGAAGAACCAGGTTGGAAGAGACCCGTCGGATCATCGAGTCCAATCATCCCTATCAAACACNCAGTTGTCCCACAGGTACGGATCCACCTCTGCATAAGGGGAAGGTGCCCCTGCACTGGGAAGGGAGCGGATTTACCTACAGAGAGAAACCACCCAACCTGCTCCCTAAGCCTCCCATATCCTGCAGCCCATGAAAAAAAAATATAACAAGAGGTGTGCTCTTGGTCCTTCATGTGGCTGCGTCTCGCACACCTCAGTGGGTTGTAAGCTCCTCAAGATAAAGGTTTCCTTTGGTAGGACTTGGAGGTATGAGTTTTTGATGATGATGATGATGATGTCCAACTTGTTTGAAGTCAGGGATTCAAATCATGGTGCAGGCATCTGAAACGTGGAATGTGGGTTTCTCTGTTGACTCAGCAGCAGCTTGGAGCACGTGCTTGGATGCGCGTATTCCGGCTCTGGGCAGCGCCGCTTCCTTACCCAGCCTTGTCACACAGGCTCCCAGAACTATCATAGAATCATAGAAGAACCAGGTTGGAAGAGACCCGTCGGATCATCGAGTCCAATCATCCCTATCAAACACTAACCCATGTCCCTCAGCGTCTCGTCCACCCCTAATCTGTACGAGAAGGCTGCTCAAGCACCATCCTCGCAGCCCCAGCACCTCCAGCTTCTCCACCAGCCCTCCCCGTCCTGCTGGGGCTCAGCAGAGGGACTTGTAACGAGTCTCTTGCTTTCACAAGGAGCTTTTAATGAGTCAAAATCCGACTTGTTACACAGATGTCGTGCCATACATGCGCTTAGTGAGTCGAGAGGAGAGGGGAATAGAACCATCCCTAATGCGCTGGCACCTGCTTCTTTGAAAGGCACTGAGCAGGGAAAAAAATCCTGTTGTATGAAGGAGGCTGAAGTTGCATAAAACCAAGAAACTCACGGAGGTCAAAAGAATAAATTACTATAATTTTTAGGCTTTTGTAGGTTGTTTATCTCCCCTGTTTTCAAGTCAATCTAATCAAATGTGGATTTGCCACAATCACAGCTCATGCTAACCTTCACCTGGAGGGTATTAATATGCATGACGCTCGTTAAGTGTTTGTTTAATTTTTATTTATGGAAACTAGAATCTGCTAAGTGTAGCTGAGCTGGATGCGAGAGCGTGTGTGAAAGACGTGCTGGCACGGGAAGCCAGAGCAGCAAGCAGATTGCTGCGTGGGTCTTGGCCAGGGGATGCTCGGTCTCAGCAGCTCCTTGGTCTGGAGCACAAGGTCACCCTGTGGGAAGTGGCCTCAAGCTCCACCAGGGGAGGGTCAGGCTGGACATTAGGGAAAAAAATTTCATGGGAAGGGTCATTGGGCAGTGTCAGAGGCTACCCAGGGAGGGGGTTGATTCACCTTCCCTGGAGGGGTTTAAGGGACGGGTGGACGAGGTGCTGAGGGACATGGGTTAGTGATTGATGGGAATGGTTGGACTCAGTGATCTGGTGGGTCTCTTCCCACCTGGTTATTCTATGATCTGGGGTGTGTGCAGAGTTATTCTAGGGATGGTGGTGCAGGCAAGCCCAGAGAACTCCCTGCTCCGACAGCCCTAGAAGGGACATCAAGAGCAGTTATTGCTGTTTGGATAAACTCGCTGAGATCCAGAATCAGCTCCATGCATGATCACCAGGACTGCCCTGCCCATAAGCTTGTGATTTAAAAAGGCACCTGGGAACATTATCCTGCGTTGTCCTTCAGGAGGTGAACCAGGAGGCAGAGGATTGAGGGGCTCTGCCACCTCAACCACTAAACCAGCCCTGATTCCCTGCACCAGACACAAAGACTTGGGGAATTGGGGGGGGTTCACTTTGCCATGCGAAGCTGCCGAGTTGGCTGGGTAAGTTGGGAAGCATCGGGCAGGGGCTGCTGCCAGTGGCATCTTCCCAGCACGTTGGATCCACAGGTTGCCTCCATATGGCCACGGCAGCGTTTGCTGGCGGCTTCAGGCGGCAGGCAGGCTCTGCTGGATCCGCTGCTGCTCCCAGGCATGTGCTCGGGGAGAAGCTGCTGCTTGTGTGAAACGCAGCTGAGCTGGAAGGGGGGAAGAGAGGGGGGAAAGGTCTGTTCTTGCTGGCTGCTGTTTGTCAGTGCTCTTGGAGAACAGCATCGCGTGGGGAGGATGGTGCTGCACCCTGGTATGGGGTGAGCCCAGAGCTGCTCTCAGATCCATCAACCACAGTGGTGGAACCTGCTGTGAACTAGTGTTTTAGGTGCTTTTTTGGGGTCTGTGAATCCTGGGGGCTCTACTGTGTGATTTGCCAAAACCACAGCAGCTGCTGAAGGGCCAGGTCCCATTCTGAAGGTACAAGATCCCCTTTCTCCCTTTTTCCCTTAGAGATAGTGGGAGCCTAAGCCCTGTGAGTAGATATTTTGGGGGATAAAATAATTATCCATGTGTTTTAGGTAGGACTCTAAAGTCCCAAGACAGGAAAACTACTCCAACCCTTTCAGAGGGTGGCAGAGGAAGAGTGGAAGATCTGGCTTGAGGTTTGGAAACCCCCAGACCAAGGGGACGCTCCCCCAGACCAAGGTGATGCTCCCCCCGAGCAGGTCCAGGCTCAGATGCTGAGGTTTTGTTGAGATGAAAGCACATCCCCCTTGTCTGGACCAGCAGTGCTGTGAGGCTTGGGGATGGGTGAGTGGTTGGTCGCTCTCTGCGTGTTTTTCCTCCAAAAAAAGCAGAAGCCAGGGGAAGAAGCTGGAATTCCCCCCCTCACTGTTAGAGCCAAAGGAAATATTTTCCTAAAGGGGCGTGATGGGAAGCAGTAGGGGTCTTCCCCAGCTCCTCGGAGTGTCCCAGGGCTGGAGCATATAGCACTGAGAAGCAGGAGCCACCAGATAAACCCTAGCAAAACGTCTTTGCCGTCAGAAGCAGAGTTTGCACTGACCTCTCATGGGGCTAAAGAGTTGGCAATGGGAGCAGGCGGTTAAATAGAACGGCTTGACCCCTCCCCAGCCCTGGATTACTGTTTAATGATCTGAACCTTGTGCGCCGTTCTTCTAATCTATCGAAGATGTGCTCACAGCTCACTTAAATGGCAATAACATTGTGTTCTGGAGAGAGAGAGAGAGAGAGGAGCTTTTGTGACGGGGGATTTTCCTGCGAGCGGCTCTTACGTTTACAAGTGGCATTGGGAAAGGAACAAGGGAAAGAAAGGACGTGATTTATTTTTAGTGCACGTTCCTTGCCAAGCTGCTGCGAGGTCCTTAGGGTGGGACAAGTTTCTCCAAGGCCTGAATCCTTGTAGACCTCCCGTGCCGGGATGCTCTAAGCATCTTCTCCGTGCTGATGGCAACACGGCCCCTGTGGCCACGTCTCAGGAAGGATCCGTTGATGCTGTGGGTCTGCGCTGTCACCGAGGCCGCCACGGTGTCTGCAGCTGCCGCGATGCTCGGGGATGCAGGGAGGGCGATGTGAGATGCTGGCTCTCACCTTCCTCTAAGAGTGAGTCCCCTGGGCAGTGAGGACGAGCTGTGGTGGCTGGGAGGAGGGATGTGAGGGATCTCCTACTTCTTTCTGTTGGGATAGGGTGCAGCAATCCCCCTCTATATGACCATTAAACCCCAATACAGGCACTGCTCTCCCCTCACCCCCTTCCCCCTGGCACCATCCCAGGAGCATCTCGTACAACCTGAGCATAAAGCTGCCTGGGCGAGCAAGGCAATTTTCTAGGACCACAAAGTCTTCTGTAAGGTCTCATTTGAAGGACATTTATCAAGCCAGGACCTAGTTTCAATGCGGAATTCTCACCCCTGTCCCCAAAAGCAGCGTTTGTGGGGTCCCGGGTGGCTTGAACCCATCTGCAGGGAGGTGGCCCTGGAAGACGTTTGAATAATCAATAGACTGAAATAACTCCCAGCGTGAGGTTATCTATATAGATCAAACCACAAAATGTACAGGAAATCAGATTATTGAAAAACATCCTCTCTACTCCACCTAATAGTGGTTCTTTTACGGATGAAAGGTTCCTCTGCCCCGATATTTAAATCAAAGAGACATCTTCCCTAATGCCTGCCCCGGCGTTTGCGTCGTGGCCAGCTCCTGGCATGCGGAGGTATTAATCTAAACTGTCACGGGCTCCCTCTCCTCCTCACCTTTGCAGCAAGTCTATACATAATAATTTATCATTGACCTCTCATCCGCCGGCTTTATGAGAAGCTACGGAATCGAATGGTTTTTACACCAGCCTGGGCGCGTTTCGGCAGCCAGTCCTAATCTCAAAATTGATTCCAGCGTCAATATTTGCCTGGGTTTTCTTTGGATCCCTCTGGAGCCAGGCGGTGGGTGGCGGTTGCGCCGGGCGCATCCCGCTGCCCCCCCCCCCCATCAGGATCCGGCCACTCCATCCTCGCACAATCGCGGCTGATGGACACGCTGCTGAGAGCAGCCAGCGCCCAACCCGAACCCGCAGAGCTGTCTCCTGGAAACCCTTAACGCATTCGTAATCGGAGTATTTATGCATCTGAATTTAAAAAAAAAAAAAAAAAAAGAAGAAAGGGGATAAAAAATCCTTAACCTTGGGGAGGGGGAAGCTGAGGGAAGGGAGAGCGAGGTTGCGGTGATTAAAGAAAGCTCAGTTCATTTGAGCGATATTAAATACGACGGGCATAATGACGACTGCGAGATCTGATAGAATAGAGAGAAGGCTGAAAATAAAGGGCTTGTATTTTTCCCTGATGTAACATAATGGTCACATTTTTCTTTCACAATGGTTTTTCCGAGATAAAGAACAAATTATACTGATTTGATTGCTACTTAGAAATACTTAAAATTGAAAAAGACAGCAGGTGGGCATGGTTGGGAAGGATGGTTATTTTAGCATAACAGATGCATGCATAAAGCGTTGCGGAGCCAATTTTTTAATCATGAGAACCAAAAAAGGAAAAAAAAAAAAAAAATTCCTTTGGAGTCTTTCCGTGCGAGCCTGGGGTTGTGAGGAGCGTGGGTGACGCAGGGGTTGGAGGAGGACGGCTCCTCTGCTGGTGGTGCTGCCACCGGTGCTTGTTGCGGAGCGGGATAAGTGATGGGAACGGTCCTTGTGCCGACCAAGGGGTGTCCTGGCGGGATCTTTCCTGGGAAAGTGGTGGAGGGGATCAAAAATCGTGTTGAAGTGGCACTTAGGGGCAAAAATTAGCAGGCACGGTGGGGTTGAGCTGATGGTTGGACTGCGTGAGCCTGGAGGTCTTCTCCAACCTTAATGATTCCATGATTCTATGAGCTCTATCCAAGTTTTATATTGATATCGGGGATGTTTTGTTATCATGAAGCTGATAAGCCACGGGGATGAGGTACCTCTGCCTGGGATAGCTGGAACGGGCAGGGATTTCGGTGAGGACCACGTGGTGCAGCTGGTGTTGGGGCACATCCCGCATCCCCATCAGCTTCCACTGCTTCATCCTCAGCCAGGATGCTCAACCGACCAGGCAGGGAGGTACAAAGCCCTCCTCGGCGCCAGCCTTGGCTGCCTGGCCTCTTGAATGGAAGTACGTGGTAATTTTTAATTATTCCTGCAATTAAAAATAGCTTGTTTACTCGTCTTTACGCAACGCTAATAAATATGCCTTGGAAATCACTTAGTAAACCTTAGTTACTTAATAAAGACGCCATATATAAAGCGAGCGCATCATTCCGTGCGTCAATTAATTCACGTTTAATTACTGGAAATTACTACCAGTGACTGGCCACCGCTCCAATTTACTCCGGAATGGACGGGCTTGTTTACAACTCCAGATAAATGATGTCTGAGGGCTGCTGGGTGGCAGGGCAGGATGGTCCTCTCGGAGGCTGGAAACAGCATCTGGGTGCATCCAGCCTGAGCCAAACCAGCGGGAGGGAGCTGCTGCTTCCAAGCAGGGCGCGGAGGGATGGGAGGGCAGAGCTGAATAACAGCAGCTGCTGTCAGAGCCAAAAAATGTGAGCAGCCGGTTGCAAATAATGAAAGACAGCTGAGCTTTCTCCTTCTTCCCCAAAGGAGGTTTCTTACAATACAGAAAGCACCAGGCATGGGAAGAGCTGCCAAGCAGCCGAGAGCTCAGCAGCGCTGGGACCCTTTGCTTACGCTGCAAAAGCATTTTGGGGATTTGCATGAATAATCCAGATCGGTGGCAGAGCTGGCAGAGCCTCCCTGCCGTCCCGCGGTGCTCGCGGAGAAGGTGCCGTGTGGGGCTTGTGGTGCTGGCAAACGCCTCCCAGGAGCGTGATGGAGCCGCGAGTCGGAGTCACGAGGAGCAGCGGCCGCGGGAGCGGGCGGAAAGGTGTAAGGCTCCTCTCAATTTCATTTCTTTTTTTAGGACCCTGTGACTGAATCAGGATTTACTGCTGACGTTTCCTTCAGTCAAAATGAATACTCGCTTTCTTTATGTTTCTTATTTTAAAATTAAAGAGAGGCTCAGAGCTGGAGGCCAATTTCCAGCAGTTTCCATCCCGAGCTGCCATCGTTCATTTTGATGGTCCCGCGGACGGTGCGAGACACAAAGCCGAGATAGAAGCAGAACTGTTAATTCCAAAAATTTTGTTTCTTGCGATTTTATAGGGAGTTTCATTTGGTGGTAAAGAATATTTTATGTCTCTTTCCTGATGGTGTTTTAAAAACATCTCGGATTCTCCCGGGACAGTAAATCAGATCCTTATCTCCGTGTTGTAATGAGCTCCTCGCCCAAGCCTGCCTTCCATAACCATTATAGCGATGGAAAGGAATCAGCCTCCCGTGCCCTAGAGGAAAGGTTCGCAGGCTCCGTACTGGCCCCTGCACCCATGGGTGCTCGTCTCACCCTGGATTTCAGTGAGGACCATGCGGTGCAGCTGGTGTTGGGGCACATCCCGCATCCCCATCAGCTTCCACTGCTTCATCCTCAGCCAGGATGCTCAACCAAACAGCACCACGGGGAACATTTCTCTTCAGCACATTCTTTAAAAGCAAAACCGGAACGTTACTATCTTCTATTTGAATTTCCATAGATCATAGGTATAATTTTAGGGCAGGAGGGACTATGTGGTTCTCAAGCCTGGCCCCCCCCATTAAACATTAAACCCACAATTCAACTAGATGTGCTCATTTTGAGCTTCTGTTGGGCTAGGGAAGAACAGAGCTTTATGAACTCAGAGTTTTGTTTTTAAAAAAAAAAACAACCTTACACCCTGGAATTCCTGAGCTGCTGTTGCAAGGCTGATCACCAACCTTAATCTAATTATTTTTGTCTGCGGCCGTGTCAGCTGGCGTGGTCCGGGAGAGGCTGTAGTGCAGCCAGCACCCACCTCACTGAGGGCACCAGAGGAGATGCTGAGCTGGGAAAATGAGGTTAAAACAGCAAGCAGCATCCCAGCAGGGATGGGATGGGAAGGGGGAGCCCCGTCCCCCTGGAGCAGGTTGCGGAGCAGGCAGAGAGCCGCCAGGTCTCTCCTGGCACCCAGATTCCATGTGTGTCTCTTTTTCCCTTTTCTCTTTTTTGTTCTTAATCCTTCTCCTCGTGTTGCATCCTCTGGGGCCTCCTATGAACGTATGGATTTGTCTGGCTTTTGTGTCTAATCCCAAATGTGTCAAACCCTGTTAAATTTGACGGTGCCTGAAAGAGTCCTGGTGTTAAGCAAATACGTGGTGACCAGAGCATGTGAGAGCAATCAGATGGAAGCTTGATCCTAGTGTAATGGCCTTTCCCGTAAGCTGGGAAGGCTGGAGGGTGAGCGGGAGGAGGAGGAGAGCTTGGAGCGAAGCCGCGTTGCTGCTCACCTCTGCCTTGAGACCTCTCTCTGTTCCTCAGCATCCGTCCCACAGGTGCTGGGATACCCAGGCTGGGACAGGGGTGGTGCGACCTTGGAGCGGGAGCCTTCCCAATAAGGCAGGTGGGAGCTGTCGCTCCGGCTCTGGCTGCTTCCCAGGGGGAAAGCTGCTGGGAAGAGTGCTCGGGGATCTGATTAAACATTCATGCAAAAGATATAAACACTTTGCAAAGAGATGCTTAAGCAATCAAAAGCTGGAGCAGGGGGTGGGTGCCGCGTGCAGCAAAAAAAAGCCACTAAAGGTTGCCTGGGGCCTCCTGCTCCCATCCTTCTGCATCCCGCACCTTCCCCAGGGCCCCGACCCTTCCAGGGGGGACTCTGCTCTCCTCTTGAGCTCTCCTTTGGTTTTGTGGACAGTTTCTTTTTTTCAGAATCCTGCGTTTTCCTATTTTTTTGCAGGATGCTGCAGAGGGCGGGCAGTTGGCCGTGTGTAATGGTTATCTCCAGCTTAATGAGGTCCCGGGGTTTTTATTTGCCGCTGACTCTCGCTGTCTGGATTCAAATGGCCCGGAGCATTCAGAAACGGAGCAGAGACCTTTGGCGTTGCTGTGGGACAGACTTTCTTTTACGGGAGGTAGCAGACTGGCACCAGCAGGACTTTTACCTGTGTTTTGGGTCCCTGTTGTCACCCTTGAGGTGACATCCAGGCAGGTTTCTTGGCTCGGAGCAGGTTTCTACGGGAACGCGTCTTCCTTTCAGAGCGGCGATGCTTAATCCTTCTTTTTACTCTCCTTCCTTCCAGCTGCAGCCCACTGGGCTGGGCTGATACTTTTAATTAAGCGAATATTACTGGTCCCGTAATTGAAATTCAACATTAAATATTAAACTCGAACGCAATGAGCCTTGAAGGAAATTGCGGCGCTCACCTACGCTCCCGCCTTGTTCCTGCAGCCGAGCGCGGAGGAGTCGCTCGCCCCAGGAAAAGCCCAGCCCACGGCTTTGCCTCCCATTCTGCTCTGCCAGGTCTCATCATAAAAAAAAAAAAAAAAAAAATTAATCTCTTTCAGCCTTTTTTTTTCCACAATGAAACTCGCCCTGAAAGTTTGCGCAGTTAGTTGGGAGTAACAGAGCTTCATTAGAACGACTCTCACCCCTCGGTTCCAGCGCAACGTTCATTCCTTTCCAAGGATGAGCTGAAAGCTCAGCGCTTCCCAGCAAAAACCAGGGCCTGGGATAGGAGGGGCTGGTGGCTGGAGCTTCGCCTTCCTCCCCGGCTGCTGCTGGAATTCCCGAAGGAGAGCAGAAATGAAGATGTATCCTTCCCCATCTGCAGGCAAACCAAGCTTTTTTTTTTTTTTTGTAAATTAGAGTAATTCATTGTGCGGCTCCAGACAAATATGTGCTTGGGCATTGTTATTAATGCTGCCTCTGGTTTTAATTTGCTTTCTTTTTTTTTTTTTTTTTTTCNTTTTTCCCCCACCGGCTAATTACCTGTCAGATAAAGAGTTATCTACTATTTCATGTGCATCGAATAGATGTTTAGGTAGCAAGGGAAGGGAGGGGAGGCGCAGGGGGGTTCCAGGCTGAGCTGGTGGTGGTGCAGGCAGGGAAGGGCTTCAGGACTGGGAATTCCTGGTGTGTAACTGGGATGTCCCACGTGATCCAGCTGGCTCCGCGCTAATTCCATTATCTCAACCAAATCCAAGCGCTGCCCTGGAACCATCCGCGGTGGAGATGTTATCGGTGTTCAGATACACGCGATGATGAGATACGTGGCCCTGGTTCAAGCAGCAGAGGCCACTTCCATGCTCCAACTATGGTTCCATGATTTGTGTGCTTCACAAGAAATGGTGTTATCTCTACTAGCAGGAGATGTATCTCCCCAACCATCAGTAATTCCTCGATTCGGGATAAAATTATTAATCTCCAAGATGTTTTCACGTAGGGAGCGTTGCAAGGAGAAGGGAATTGACTGCGGGAGGAGGAGAGACGCTGCAGAACTTGGTCCAGTAATGCTGGTTGTATCTCTTATGCTCATCTTTGTGATGAATGGGACTCATACAGCACCCACATTTAAATCTCTTGTGGTCCCTCAGGTAAAATCCTCTCTGCAGAGTGGGCAGGGCTAATTGTAACACTTTGTGTTGATATCACTGAGGTCTTATCTAAATGGCAGGGGCTGTGAATGTGGGTAGGAGCAGGCATCTCCAAAAATCCTAATTTGAGGGGGAACTAGACATGGAAAAGTGGGAAAAGGTGTCCTGA
>WAAB01014364.1:10005-37307 GCA_013389865.1 Piaya cayana | reverse complement strand
GCATTAAGTACCTCAGCCTTCTTGGTGGAAGAAGTCCATATTTCACAGAAAAAAACCAAACACATCATCACAGCTTCAGATATGAAGCCACATATTGGCAAATTATAATTGTGGCTTGCTGATTTGGTAATTCTTTTCATATACTTCAGCAACATAAGTTTCCTGTTAGAAGCAAGTAATAATTTAGATGATTGATTTCTGCTGGCTAAAGTCAACTGAGAGACCCTCTTGCTCATTTTACAAAATTATCCTTTTATATGTTCATTTTATAAAATCTGTCATTTTTTACACGTAGCTGAACCACAATTATAGACTTCATTGTAATATTAAACTTGGAAAATACCACGGTCACAGAATGGACAGCGTAGGAAGTGACCTCTGGAGATCATCTAGTCCACCCCTCCCACTAAAACAGATTCCCCTACTGCAGGTTGCACAGGAAAGCATCCAGTCAGATTTTGAACACCTCCAGAGAAGAATACTCCACGACCTCTCTGGGAAGCCTTTTCCATGCTCTGTTGCCCCCTCAGTAAAGAAGTTTTTCTTCATGTTTAGACAGAAATTTCTGTATTGCACTTCGTGTCATTTGCCTCTTGTCCTGTGGCTACGCACCATTAAGAAGAGTCTGCCCCCAACCTTTTGACACCCACCCCTTAGATATTTGAAAGCATTGATAAAGTCCCCACTCAGTCTTCTCCAGACTAAACAGACCAAGCTCATTCAGCCTTTCCTTGTAAGAGAGATGCACCAGTACCCTAATCATCTTTGTGACCCTCCACTCGGCTCTCTCCAGTAGTCACCTTGTCTTTCTTGAACTGAGGAGCCCAGAACTGGTCACAGTACTCCAAATGCAGACTAGGGCAGAGTAGAGGGTGACAATAACCTCCTTCAATCTGCTTTTCTTGATGCACCCCAGGATACCATTGGCCTTCTTGGCCACAAAGACAATATATTTCTCTTACACAAAAAAACCTGACTGCTGGGATATTTTCAAGATAGCTGAATTCTATTCTCATTTTTACTATTTGATAGACAATCTGATAAGAATTGCTGGAAAAATAACTCCAGAGGCATACTTCACTTTCTTGTAACCACTTGATTGCAACTACACGAAACCCTGTTTTTGGAATGAGAGAGTTGGATTCATCTCTTTTAGAGGCAACCTGAGAGAGAAACTCTGTCAGATCCCTTACAATAAAATAGAAATTTATTGGATTTTTGTATCTTTTTAGTGAATTAGCTGTCAACGCTAAATGGCTGAAGGTAGGACACTTAATTTTGCAGTCCTCTCTGAACTTTAAAGAAAATGGTCAGTGCATGCTTTAAAAAGTTTCTCAGTCATAGAAGAGGACTAGATTGTCCTCTATCATAGACCATTGTTCTCGTGGTCCATAAGAGATTTGCAGCTGACAGCATTTGCTTGCTTCACTTAAGTTTCTCTTTCTGATAAAGAAAAGTTAGACTTTACTTTTTTAATAAATGCACTGCTTAACTTTCAGTAACATGGAGATATAAAAATATGCCAGAAAGGAGACTTTTTTCAGTGAAAAACCTTATTATTATAAACTTTGTTTCAGTTGTATCTTTATATATGAATCTCTTTTCAAGAAAAGAAAATCTAAGAAATTCTTTTTTTCTTATGCGTTTTTTTCCTGCTGTACTTAAGACCAGAAAAAAAGAAGTAGAAAAGTCCAGATGTTTGAGGGAGTTCTGCTTTTTTTCATAATATTTGACAGATTGATAGAATAATTTCCTTCACCTTTCTTTTTTCCTCTTGGTGTAGGAAATGCGCTAAGTTGATAGCACAGAGAAAGCAGAATTGGGACAGGGAAGATCAGAATGAACTTGGGGGCAAGTTTGCTTTGGGACCCAGCGATTTGACATCTAGAGAATCATGAGCCCTTTTAGCAGAAGCAGGAATTTTCTTTGCTATAATGTCATTTCAAGTAAGACTGTAATTCAGATGCACCTAATAAAAACATACATTACCTCCATAACTTTTGTCATTCAAGATTACATGTAGCTGTTGCAAAGAGCTTACTGAAAAGTGCATTCTTAATTATCATGCAAATATTATACAATAATTAGCCTTCAAATGTACATATTACAGAAAAATTGTATAGTGAAATGAGCTCATGTGTGCAGGTCCTAAAAAATTACCTGCTGTGCTCATTTTACACAGAAAAGCCACCATAAAAGCATGTTTCTTTACTGGTAAATGAAGTATTATATATGTCTAGAACTACCCACCAACAGACTGCTTTTTAGGCAACAAACTGTATTTCCTTAACAGAGAAGTTGAAATTTGTTACCTCTATTAAAATAACTACCAAGATTAAAGACTACAGGAAATATACAAAGGTATATTTACAGTCAAGGGAGTTTCCTTACTCCTACTCCAAACAATAGTTCTTACTCAGAAAGGCTGTGCCTGGGGTACAGTCCTTCCAAGAACTGGGTCATACTTTTAACCACTGCAAACATTTTCCACTCATTTCAAGTCTTAGCTTTGCCAACTAGGCACAGCAGAGACATTCCGAACAGCATCCAAAGGACACTTGGTATTTTTGTCATTTCTGTTTGTATTTTTCTGCAAATGTAGTAGTGTGGTTTTTGTAATGTAATCTTTGTAATATATTGAAATAGACTTATTTTAACTTGTCCTACATCTTTTCTGGTCTTACATCTGATTTCACAGTGGCAAATAGTAGATGTTCCATTCCCTCCATGGGTAGGAACATCATTAACATTTTCTGGCTCCTCTTGGAGCATCATGCCATTTATAGCGTTTGGGAAGTCCTGGAGAATCTAGTGGGAGTATCAAGTGTAATGAAATGGCTTGATCACTGGCTGACAACTTGGATGCCAGATTTGGGGAAAAAAGCTTCTCTAATAAGTATGAGTAAAAGTCTGTCTCTAGGGAGAGAGGATCCGATATTCAGGGTTTGTCTTAAAACTGTCCTGTTCATACTCTGGGCAAAGCTAGCAAGGCAATGAGTTATTGCACACATTTTTCAGGGACAAGGGAACTGAGGCAAAAAACTACATCCAAAGACAGATCCCCAAAATCAGAGTACAGTAGATGTTATTTATTAAGATAAACATACAAATAACATTTCTCTTGTAATATTGGAATACTTCTAGAGTCCGTAATGTTTCAAAAATATTCGCAGGGTGATTATTGAGAAATTGTCAAGTTAAGATCTGGATAACATATACAAAACAGTTTGAGATGGTTTACTTGATAGAAAGAATATGCTCACTTTACTTGGGAAGGATGGCATTTTAGGGACTGGAGAACACAATCTTCCTTTGTCAAACAAGGAAGGAGTGATTGCTTTCTGAAAGGAAACGTCAGGAGTTCACGTAGGTTTCTCTGAGGCTAGGAATGGTCTAGAAATTGGCTGAGTGGGTGTTGTTACTGTATGAAGATTTTTTGCAGAATGGGAAGAAACAACAAGAGGAAGAATGATTTTCACTTGTTCCTAGTTTCCAGAGAGTTTTCACCAGAACCCTTGTAATACCTCCTTAGTTAAGATACTAAGATATCCTTCAAGGTGCAGAGAGAATGTTTTGCTGGTAGTTCACTTTCCTTCCATGCATGAGGATCGCGTAAAGACTTTTAACTTCATCTCTTTCAGTTGTTTTGCAGAAGCTTTGCTCTTCAGATTTGTCACATAACACAAACACAAGAAAGTAAACTGAGCTATGTGTTCACAAGAATATTAAAGCATAAAGGTACCAATTTTCCTCTTGGGTGAGGAGAATGCTAAACCAACATTTCTTACGTAGTTTTTGTTTAAAACTGCTACAGTTTTGAAAATAAACTGAATAAGATATGCTCATATTTACTGTTAGTAGAGCTTTGATCTCACCTGTGCTTTGGATCTTCTGCATGTTCCTTTTCTCAGAGAAATGAGGCCAAGAGTTTTATTTCAACTTTATGACGACTTCATACATCTGTATCTTATACTGAAATGCATGATGCACTGGTAAAAATCCCCATCCACCTATCTTTACTTTAAAACAAACAAATTCTATGTATTATACTCTGAATGGCAGTTAAAAATCTTAAAAGTAATGCTCGTTTTCAAAGGGAAGGGAAGAGGCCAGTGTGGCTGAGTCAAGACCTGCTGGTCAAACTGAAGAGGGAACTGCGCAGTCAGTGCAAGCAGGGACAGGGAACCTAGGAAGAGTACAGGGATGCCAAGTTGTGTAGGGATGGGGTCAGGAAGACCAAGACACAGCTGGAATTGAACTTGGCAAGGGAAGTGAAGACTAACAAGAAGGGCTTCTATTGGTATGTCAATCAGAAAAGGAAGGTTATAGAAAGCATATGTGCACCACCCCCCCCACCCCTCAGTGGATGAAAATGGTGACCTTGTATCAAATGACAAGGAGAAGGCTGAGGTACTCAACAATGTTTTTACCTCAGTCTTCACCAACAACCACTCTCCTCACCNCTGTGTCTGGGAAGATGATGAAACAGATCCTCCTAGAAGCTGTGCTAAAGCACATGGAGGACATGGAGGTGATAAATGGCAGCCAGCATGGCTTCACCAGGGGCAAGTCCTGTATGACCAAGTTAGTGGCTTTCTATGATGGGGTAACCACAGTAGTGGACACAGGTAAACCGATGGATGTGATCTATCTGGGCTTCTGTAAACTCTTTGACGTGGTCCTCCACAACATCCTTCTCTCTAAATTGGAGAGATATGGATTTGATGAATTCACAAGTGGGGGCAATTCCAAAAACTGCATCCAGAACATGTACAGTGTTCAGGTTCCTCTGGCTTGCTCCCTGTAGTTACAGAAATATTTGTTTGTTATTAAAAAAACAGCTTAAGTTTACTTTAGCTCTTTGTGTTCTAAAACATGTGTTCTTGTCCTTATTTGCATAAAATTGCTGCCTTTTCCTTTGTAAATGGTTTTTGTTCCAACTAGTGCAAGCTGGCAAACCTAATTTCAGTTCTATGGAAATTTTCAAGATTTGGAAATATTTTTGATCCCACACTGGGGCAAAATGTCAATAATGTACCCAGTTGTGAAAACCCCACTAAGATTCCAAAATACTTTGCTTTTGGACACAGTGTGGTGTGTTCAAAACTGTTGGGTGTTCAAATTCAAGTTTTCAGTCATTTAGTGGCAAGTAGATAGCAAATACTCAGTGCTTCTATTATCTGAGAGAATGTCTACTTTTAAGAAGGTACTTTTTCTGCAAACCTTCCCATTAAGTCTGAAATCTGAAAGGATGCAGTGGCAATAGTTTATCTGTCATAGGCAAATAATGACTGCAGACCTATCTCCTGGTGGTATGCAAAGACTCAGCCTCACCAAACACGTCTCCAGTTCCATGCAAACTGGACAAGGTAAGGTCAGAGGACTTTAGGAACGGTAATGGTAAGTCTTTGCTCCTCATTTTTGTTGAGCTTTTCTCATTATTTATGAATTCTGCTGTATCCAATGAATTGATAGATATGTACAAATATGAGAACCACACATACCCCTGCGGAAGACTTCCTCCTTCAAAGTCTTTTCATAACCTTTCATTTGACATAGTTTAGTTAATCTTAGTTCTTGGTTGCTTTGTTATTATATTTCAGTTTATTATTCTACTTTATTTTAAATTATATTCTTCTTGTACTTAAAATCTCTTTTTTCTTCATCGCCATCTATGAAAGTCTATTTGACATGTTGCATTAGAAATATTTTTCTTACCAGAATTTGTCTATTTAATAGTAGTTTGTTACAGCGTATGATTGTTGGCATTTGTTTTATTTTATTAGTGCACATAGAGCTTTGAAATGTTGAGTTTTATTTTGTTTTGACCCTCCTGCCCAGAGAATTACATGGACACTGTAAAAAGATACAAGAAAAATATTTGGTCACATTTCACCCTATCATTTCTGACAATATCTGTCTTAGTCTAAGTAGGATATCAGTCTTTTAACTTGAAGCCTACCCTTCAGTGTGCATGCAAGGTGACTTGGGTGAGTGGTGATGGCCTCCACCAGTGACCAGCGCTCTCTGGCAGGTTTGTAGTCTTTCAAGGAGCACAACCAGATGAGGCAAGGGGAGTGTCTCATCCTGGAGCAGCTGCTGCCTCTGCCGGGCTTCTTGCTGCTGCAGGCAGTGGGATTGAGTTTGTAAGCACACAGAATTGGTATCAGGAAGCATTCAGGTGGGCTTCTAGTGTCGTTAGAAGGAACTCTGTGGTGGAGCCAGCCTAATCCTGCAGCAGTAGCGTCCCTAAGGGAAAGCAGTGCTTGGGAACTGTGAAGAGGGACTTGACACTCAGACGGGCAATTCATGGGGCTGAGCATGTGCTGAGGAGCTAAGGCACTTCTTGGGCTCCTGTTCTCTGCCAGTGCTTGCTGCTTGCTGAGCAGCTTTGGGCTTTGCTTCTAGATCTTCTGGGAGGTTCCTTTATGGCATGCTCAGATCCAGCCTCCCTTTCTAGGAAAGGCTGATCCTGATTAGGGAGGGTCAGGTGCTCATTCAGCTAGTGTTTGCAGTCCCAGAGGCTAGGTCCCAGGGCACAGCTCTCAGAAGCAGCAGTTTGCTTAGAAAGATGTGTGGCAGGAGGCCAGAAACCTGATGAAGGCAATTTGGGACTCATCAACAATAGTGTTGTAACACAGGTCACAGTTTGCAGCACCAAATGGAGCAGATGGAGAGGACTCCTCAAGTCACAGCTCCAGTGGGAGCATAAAGCTTTCCAAATCTCAGGCTGCAGATAGTACTCAATACCTCTCAAAGGCTGGAGCAGGAGAAAATAGTGTCCTTGCCTGGATAAGGTGTGCACTTGGTGAGGAGATATTTTGCCAAGGTAAGGAGCTACGGGATCAAAAGGGCAAACTGCACAGCATCAGGGAATATAAAAAAGAGATGTTGATGACATCTTTATAGGGATCCTGCACAGGCAAAAGCCTGAAACTATGACTGACAGAAGAAAGATAGCCAGCAACTATGGTCAGTTGTTGGGCAAGCAGAGAGTACAGGTGGGGAAAAGTAAGAAGCTTCTGACTCCTGGCAAGAGGAAAATGACAAATATGCAATACCAGAACGGGTTCAGCATTCTGGTAGCAGGCAAGGGAGAGACAACTGTCCCTGGAGAAGCCAAAGATCTGCCTGCTGAGCCATGTATCAGCAGCAAGAGGAAGTCACGTGTGATAGTAGTGGGGATACAGAAGACTCAGTCTGCAAATCTGACTTACTGTCTGGGGAAGTCTGTTGCCTGCTGGAAACTCCAAGCTAGCATGTTGTAACAAAACTGCCAAAGCTTGTCTGGCCCCATTTTTCTTATTACTTAATTACAGTGGCGGCATTAATACTCTGAGACAGGAACCTTGAGCATATGTGACTAGATGGCATTGGGAATGAGGGTCAAAAGCATGGAGGCCCAGGCAATGTTCTCTTGAGTCCTGTCAAGGCAGAAGAAAGGGTTGGGAAGGAGCAGACAGATTTCATGGGCCAAAGTCTGGTTGCACAGCTGATGTCTTTGACAGGAATTTGTCTTATATGAGCCAAAGACCCACTTTGGACAGTAGGAACTACTAGACAGAGATGGTGAAAGATTTCTGGAAAATGGATGTCCTGTCAGACAGCAGTCTGAACGTGAGCAGCATCAGTAAAGAGAACCAACATGCTCTTGAACTACACTGACAGGATCAGGAGAAGAAACTATTCCCCTTTGCTCATGAGATCACTACTAGTGAGGTGGGAGCTGGAAAGCTGCATGCAGTTTCAAGCACCTCTACTTTAGGAAAGACATTGATAAACTAGATTGTGTTCAGCAGAGGACAACCAAGATGGTCAGGAGGCTGGAGCACTTTTCTTGCAAATGAAGGCTGAAGGAACTGGGCTTGTTCAGTCTACAAGAAAGTAAGTTTAGGAGTGACCTAATAGCAGCCTTGTCCTGGCCATGATGAGGTTCTCAAGAAAATGGAGCTAGGTTCTTTCACAGTACTTTACAGTGGAGAAAAATAGACAGCAAGTATAAGCTGAAGCAAGAGAGTTTCAGACAGGATGTAAAGAAAAACTTTTACAGCATGGGGACAATCAAGCACTGGAACAATTTACCCAGTGGGTCTGTGTATTCTCCACAGTCTGAATAGATAAAGCTCTGAGAAACCTTGTCTGATCTCACAGCTGATCCTGCTTTGAGCAGGAGGCTGGCTTAGGAATTTCTTGAGGTCCATTCCAGCCTAAGTTCTCTTTTCATAATTTGAACATCCTATGATGCAATGAATGTAAAAAAATAATGAGCCAGTAAACTCACTGATGAACACCAGAATATTTATATGTTATGCATTAGCTTTCTTGGAACATCTTGTTGCAGACTTAATGTAACAACACATGAAGGTATTAGCTGTTCAGATTCTGCCTGGAGACTTGGTTTTAACAGCAGGGAGGGAGATTTGCTCTGAGTTAGTGGATTGTGCACAGCAATAGTTGAAAAGTACATGCCTGTTCCAATTTACCAAGTCTGTTAGGCTTCCAGTGGGGTTGTGAGAGGAATGGGTTAAAGGGTTAACGTATTAAATGGCCTATTCTAGCTGCACCAGTATTTCTCTGTTAGGTACCTTCCACTTGTCTTAGGACAACAAGTTTAAATGAAGATTAAATGGAGAAATAAAGATTGCTTGAAAAAGAGTGATAGAGGAGAGCAGCCCCACTCTGTGTCATGAAGGAGTTTAAAAGTTACCAAAAAGGCAACTGTGGTAACTTATATTAATGTATTAATTAAATTAATAAATTGGGTGAAAGTAGGTATCTGTTTACACAAAAATATTGGGCTAAATATTACTAACACACCAGAGGTACATTCAAATAAACCTACACAAGTAATGGCACTTGAACAGTTTATAGAACTTCAATCTACAGAGGGATCTGAACAGGCTGGATTGATGGGCTGAGGCCAATAGGATGAGGCTTAAGAAAGCCTTACAAGGACTGACTGAGGTAAGTGGAGTTGTTTAGAACGAAGAACAGATCTTAGTGCTCTCTACAGCTACCTAAAAGGAGGTTGCAGAGAGGTGGGTGTTGGTCTCTTCTCCCAAGTGATAGGTGATAGGACAAGAGGGAATGGCGTCAAGTTGCATTAGGGGAAGTTTAGATTGGACATTAGGAAAAATTTCCTTACCAGAAGGGTTATCAAGCCCTGGAACGGGCTGCCCAGGGCGGTGGTTGAGTCACAATCCCTGTAGGTGTTTAAAAAGCAAGTAGAGGAGGTGCTCGGGGACACAATCAGTAGTAGATAGGTATGGTTGGAGTTGATGATCTCTAAGGTATTTTTCAACCTAATGATTATATGATTCTATGATCAATTGCTTTGAAATTGCTTTGCTAAGCATCACAAGTATTGTGCTGTATTTAATTTGTATGGAAACTGTGGCTCGCTGATGTGATATGTTGAAGGTCACCTGGCAGTCTGAGAAAAAGAATTCTGCTCTTGTGTTCTGTTAAACTGTAGCAAGAAAACAAACTGAATCTTTGACATGAAGTGGTCACTAAGCCAGTATTTTGATATTGTAAAAAATTAAACTTTGTTTTCATTCTGTGATATTGGCACCAGTTAAACACGTAAGTTGAGCAATAACTGTATTACAGCATTTGACTCTGTCTTAAAATGAGTTATCCATTCATATGATGAGTGTCATATTGACCTGTTTACATGTTTCACAAAACTGTATTCTCTCTGATCTGCAACAGCTTAAAACCATTAATTTTTTGACAAGTATCCCTAGAGAGCCTGGTCTTTGGCAGGCCATTTAGCAAAACCATATTTTCCTTCGTATTATTCCTCTCCCATCTGCATTCATACTACCCCTATACATGTGGCCAAACATTTGCCATGGGAGAACTTTTTGTTTGATAAACCTCAAAGCTCTTCTCCACTTTACACCCTTTGGAGTAAAGGAGTAAGTACTCCGTATTTTTTACTCTCCACAACCTTTTAAGTCTTTTAAATCTGTATCACTCATTGTTTTTGGTGAAAGTTTAGTTGTTTCTCTTTGAAATTATCTGATTCTCCTTCTAGCATTTGGCTTCAGAAGTGTAACTAACATTCTTTCTCCTGGACAGTCTATGTGCCTGTAACCACAGAAGTGGCTTTTCATTTATCATCAGAGCAGCTTTCATTGATCCCAAGCAGTGACTCTTGGGCTGAAAACAATTTTCTTTTTGAAGTGACCATCACTGACCTCTCTTGTAATCTGTCTCCATCCCTGAAGTTCATCCTAAGAAGACATTCTATTTGTTTTCAAAGTCCAGGATCTTTCTTGAGTTCAAGAATAAATTTTTAAGTGTTTTTCATGGAGACACATAGTGTGAAAATACTGGTAAATAAGTACTCATTGGAGAAAGGAGTCCATCTATGGTTCTTTGAGATATTTCATCTATACATACTCTCACAATCACTGTTCTAAGCCCTCCCCATCAGATCACTCAAGAGTTTTCTAGTTCTGAGGCTGAGAAGCACAGCAGGCACGGGATGTAGCTCTTTTAGACCAGGTGGTGTAGCATGCTGGTAAGGTCAGGTTGGCTGTATACCTTATGAATATGGAAAAAAATTGAATGTGGAAAAAAAATACAGCCTTGGGAAAAAATGTGTCTGTTTATTAGTACATAAATCTGTAACTAAGCATGGCATTTTTAAGAGGAATAGTTGCAATTCAATAGCATGTCTATCACAATATCTAACTGTGCTAACTCTGTCTTCCCATGGTATCATATGGAAAATTAAGTAGGATTGTGAAAAACTAAGTGAAAATATTTGAACAACTTTATGTATACTGTTTGCCTCATAATTGTTAATTTCAAAAGTGATTACTTGTCTTTTTTTTAAAGAACACCTTCTTCCTACAATAAAACAATTATATCCTAATACTGAAGTGGCTGAAGAAATAAAATGTAACTATTACAGCCAAAATTCCATATTATTATGATCTCATATAAAGAGGATTGTTGGACTATAGGACTGACTTAACTTCTTATTTTCAAACTTTGCTACATTAAAGCAAGTGACTAATAGTCAAAATTGACAGTAAACAGTTAGTCAAACCTCTGAACAAAACAGAAGTACTTCAAGCTGTCAGCAAAACACCAGAGAGTCATCTTCCTGTATTTCTTATCCCATTAGTACATACTTAAACAAATTGGAAAAAATGAATAGTGAAGACTTGAGCTTTTGACATAGTTCTTCAGTAGTTATTTCAGGGCATGTTGATTTTCTCTTTCATTGTGGGTTCAGTTAGAAGCTTTTGGTTTCAAATTTCCCCCTTGGTCACATAGTTCAGTTCCTATGAAGACAGGCAGAAGGGAGTTCACATACTAAATATTTTTGCAAACTCTTCTTTCCAAGTTTCTCTGACTGTCCTAATGGCAAACTTCAGGGGCCTTCTGCTGTTTTTAAGGAGGCTTGAAAGGATGGAAATTGCAAACCTGGGAAACTCTCTGGGATGGCTGAATGAGGAGCAAATGACCCAAGAACATGGGCAAGACAAAACTCCTGACTTATTGTAGTGGTGGAGAGCAAAGGAGTCCCCAAGGGAAGCAGTTCCCCTATGGATGAGGTGATGGTGCTCTTTGGTGCACAGATCTAGTGATCTTGGCACTGGAGACCACTGCTTATGCTTTTCGTATTTCTCTCACCTGTTCTTTGCTGGAATTGGGCATCCAGGGATTGCTGGTATCCTCAGTATAGGCTTCACATTCCAAGCTGTAGGCAAACTGCTCCTTATTGTTCCTTCTGTCCTCTGCTGGCGCTGCCAGGGCCATAACACCTTAAAGCCCAAGATCTGTGCCACAGCCCTGAAACCAGAGCTACTCCTGCTCAGTTTTGTGCCTCACTCACACTAGTCAGATCCTTGGTGTGCCTCTTCCAGCTGATGTGGTGTACTCTGCCAGCTGTGCTAACACTTCACAATGTTTTTGGAAGCCCCCAGTTCCAGAGCTCAGGAGTTCTGATACGGATAGAGATGTGGAAATGTTTACAAAAGGTGTTGAATGAAATAAGAACTCCTTTTCTTCTCTCAACTGTGTTTTGACACATTAAAATAAAATTTAAAAAACCAAAACAACAATGAAAATTTTCTCTAATACTTGCTTTTTCATTATACTTCTGAAAGGATAAATCATAACAACCCTGCACAGAATCTGCAGTTCACTTCCTACTGCAGGTCAAACACAGCAAACTAGGCTGCCAAGTGGTACATTTCTGTTTGACACTACATTCCAGCACCTCCTGCAGCTCTCAGTAACCAATGAGAGTGATGACTGTAGATTAATATCTTTCAGTCAGGATGCCATATGGTGCTTTGTGTTAATATTAACACTCAGGAGAGGGGGAAAAGAGAGAAGATCCTTAGGATGTGGATGAGCATTGTGTATTTGGCCAGATATGCAGGTCAGCTTTCTTACTTCACAGGGGCAATACTGCACCACCAGCTCCCATGAAATTGTACTCTCTATTAAGGCTTTATTCCTTACTCATGCACTGCAGAATTTTTTTGGGGAAGCGTAAAATTGCTATAGCATCTTTCCTGACCTTCATTTCCATTTTCTGTGCAGGCCACAGCACCATTTCTGTTTCTCCTTGTGAGAACCAAGACAAGAAAAAGAAGGTGCAGGCAAGCTGTTACCACATTCTGCTGGAATTAACCATGTATTTCTGAGTATGGGACATATTTTTTTTTTTTCTGGATTAGTCTTGGACCTGTTGCTTAAAAATTGGATTATTGTTCTTTGTAAGGTCTTTTTGCTTTTGTGCGCCTTCCTGGATTCATTGTTTACTCTCTAGAACTTCAACTCCTCCATCTAAAATATGGGATATTATCAGAACAACCTAGGGGATAATCATTCTACTTTACTCAAGAATTTGAGATTTCAAAATCTGACTTCATTTCAAACTGTGCTATAGCCAAGTATTTTGAAATTCTCAGAAAGAAAAAGTGAAGTAAAATAGATTGATCAAAACATTTCAACTGTAATGTTTATCTTTCTACAGCAGTGTTAATGTCTTGAACACAAATTTAATCAAATTCATAATTTTTAAACATAATATCCATGTTTTATTTCAGGAACATCTTCATCAAAGATTTTAAGGCTCTTGAAACTACTCTCAGTGTTTCTTAAAGGAAGGATGCATAAAACAAATGTGTTTTTTTGAAACATCTTTTCTCTTACGAAATATATCGATTAAGATTACAGATATGTACTCTTTGTTTATTCACTGACTATCTATGAACAATCACAAAACTAGAAACAATTGTAAGGCCTGTTTGTGGAAAGTTGCACAGAAAATGTGAAGCAAACATCAGCTGAAGCAAATATTTATTAGTTTTACTGAAGTTTGCCCTCAGAACTGTGGTAGTCCCTGCTTGACATTTTCAGCTATATACATCTGGTAGGCATCATGCATTACTTTTTAGTCATATCTGAAATTCTCAGATAGACATTTTCATTAAGCACTTCTGTATGTGTGAACATGTCTCACCTAATCATGGGCACAAAACTTAAAATGTAACATTGATTTCTGCATGGGCACCCTATATAGCATTAATAAAATTATTAGATATGTGTGTTTTAAGCAGAGCATCTAAGTTATACCATTCTCGTTATTCCAATGATAAGATTAGATAGATGCTCAAGCTTAAATATTCAGGATTTTTTTTTTAAATTCCTGAGGATCTAATTAGAGGCAAAGCTAAAATAACATTTTACATCTCAAATTAAAATATTTCTCTGCACAACACAG
Organism: Piaya cayana; assembly: GCA_013389865.1. Taxonomy (NCBI): domain Eukaryota; kingdom Metazoa; phylum Chordata; class Aves; order Cuculiformes; family Coccyzidae; genus Piaya; species Piaya cayana. Next base: position 23,548 of record WAAB01014364.1, on the reverse strand, counting down.
TGAATATGCAGTGGTTCAAATTACTTGTATTAACAACCTAGCAGAAGTGATATATCTTGATTCCTAGAAACACAAAGCTTTTTAAAAATACATGTATAGCATTTTGGTACACTTAAAAATATTTGGCCTGCACTTTTTTGGTGCCATATGGATGTTTTCCTCATTATGTGAATTTAAACATGGTGTGCCTCAAACTGATAGTCTACCTCTCTTAGCTTGCTCCAGTAATTTTTTTTTACTAGGGTTGTGTGTGGTGTGTGTGCTAAAAAAAAAAACAACATTAAGTTGTGCTATCTGATCTTAACATGCTGTACTGTTGTGGTGAGTTTCTTAATGCACATGGGTGTCCATCAGGCCCCAGATACAACCACAAAGCCAAGCCAGTGACGCAAATCAGCAGCTGATATAAACAAGTTGACACAAACCAGAAACTAAGCTAGCAGTGAACCTCCGGAGATGCTTTTCCTCTCCTCTTCTTCTTTTTTTTTTTTTTTTTAGTAAAAGGAAACGTTTCTCAGCAGCTTAAATACTTTTGCATTTGCCTCCAGTTTCACAAATAGCCTAAATTTGGCTCTGTAATGTGCAAGCGTATGAGAGAGAATGTGGTACAGCCTGCTTGCAATTAGTTTTATAGGCAGTGTGTCCTAGACTTAGCATTTGTTGATTTTTAAAAGTACTCCAATGACCTGCTTCCTATTTATATGCTCTTTAGTAATCCATAAGTATACTCGACTGAAGAGACCATAAAACTCTTTGAAGTCCTGTAATTTTTTTTCTTTACTATTAGGTGATTAAATGCATACAATCACTTTCTTTGCAGCTAGAGTTATCTCTCTCTGTTTCCTACTTTCAATAATTTATCCATCTTTTAAGGGTATATGTAGTGCTTTACTGTTACTACGTCGTTGACACTTGGAAGCATGAACATCATCTCATCCAGATTTATACTGGGCATGCTTTGCTAGCTTATTTACTGCAGCTACATATTATGTTAGTTGTGCTAAGTGTGAACGCAGCTTAAAGTAGCAGAACTGCTTTGTTCCATGTGGTGCTCTGTCCTGCTTTCCTTCTACTTCCAGGCAAATAAGGTCTTAAAGACCAGGTCCAAGTTTGCCCATGTAACTGCATCTGAAGTGAGACTCTTGCCATGTGCAGCTGCAGAATTGGAAACTGCTCCCTTGACAAACACAGCCTGGCCAGCATGAGTGAAGTTGAGACTGGTCAGAACTATCCACCTCCTCTCTTTTCTCAAAATAGTTACTGTTTATTCTGCTGTGTGGTTTTATAAAGTCTTTCAAGTACCTTATTCTGTATAAAGAAACCATTATTAAATGTGATTGTAACAGTTTCCAACCAGCTTATGTCTTGTTCTAAGTAAGTTCCCTGCTAGAAAGGGAGGGAACATATTTCTTCCACAAATTTATGTCTGAAAGGATAATATTCTCAACGTACCTTTTTTTATGAATCTCCAGATTTTGGCTTTTTAAAAAGTATGACACAAGCAAAACAGCAGAGACAACCAGATCTGAGAGGCTGATGGTATTTAATGTTATGGCAGTGTGAGATACATCAAGATTCCCCAATCTATTTCTGACTGGTGCTCTGCTTTAAATGACCTTAGATTAATTTATTATACTTTGTTTACAAACTAGAGCAATTATATTCACAAACTTAAAGACTGTTCACATATTAAGTAATCAACGTTCATTAACAAAAGTTCTTTGAAAGAATGGAAGTAGCAGCTGTTACATGTGTAGTTGCAGTGGAAAAAAGTATTTGTCTTCTGCTAAGGAAATGCATATATGACCATGCTAATACTTCTCATCGTGCTACAAATCTGTTCCTGTTAAAGACATAATAAATAGGATGCAGAATCTCTTTTCCTCAGAACTTTCATGTCCTGTATCCGGGCCTGCTGGAAAAGACAAGAAAAGTTGTCAGTCAGGTCTCGTGGAAGTGAATGCCTTCTTTTTCATAGTTCAGATAATACTGTAACAGGAAATTACTTCCATATGTGGCATACAGATATATTCGGAAGAGCAGGGCATTTTTTTGTATGTCATCTACTGGATGTTATAATTTACTGAAGAGTCTCCAAGTTTAGTTAAGAAATGTTAGCTGTTGTTGCAATTATGATCTTTTATGAAATTGCTTCTAATATACTTTCCACAGAATTTAGCCTTCTGACAGAAAGTGGGTTGATATACAAAAGATAAGAAACTGCACTTCGTATGTCTTTATTTCTGATTGTCTTTTATCTGCCAAATAAATTACAGATAATATTGCCTGCATTTTTCTAGTGCTCTGTCATTATCATCCCTTGATCTCAGTGTAATATAGAAGATGATGATAAATAGGTATTTTTAGAGGCAGATATGTGGATTGTTGAGAGGTTCTGTGGAGTGAGTGACATTTTTTCTTTGCCATCCAACTTCTACTGTTTTATTATCAACTTAAAAAATAAAACCTGAGGCTGCTGTGCTTAGCTCTGTTCAATTTTAGGAAAAATACTTCTGGGATTTAAATTAAGATTTAAAGATTAAAGATTTAATTTCCAAAACCTATATTTTTTCTGCCTATGCACATATTCTGCCTGCTTCTCGTTACATTGGTGTATTAAGAATACACAATATAGTACCATACATGTACTGTATAAAATAATAAATAGCATTATACTCAGTGTCTTGTTGCTTTTAGCTCTGGATTTTACATTTTATCTGTTGTAGGGAGTGCTGTTGCAATTTGGGGAACTACCATTTCTGAGTCACTGTATAGGGGAACGATGCCACATGTGTGGAGTCAACCAGGAGCTGTCAGGCTCCTATGTTGGAGATAGACAGTGCAGGATCACTGGGCTTCAGTCTCTCAGATGCAGATTGGAGGACATTGAAGCTCTGAAGCTTATACCTAGCTCTGGCTAGGTATAAACATAGCCAAATTAAAGTTGGTGTCTGCAGAGATAAACTGAGTGGAGTGGCCACATCATGACCTTAAATAAAAGACCGAGAGAGATTCTCATCTTCTTGGTCTGCAGTTGCTGTTCAAATCTGAAACCACGTTACTTTAAAGTGGTAATAGCGGCAGAACAGTTCTCATAGACAAGGTTCTCACCTAGTAGCTCAAGCAAAATCCTCACTCATTGCAGCCAAAAGAAGTTGTGTTGCTGGTGAGCTAACAGAGTGGTGATGTCATGTGGTGCAGAGCCTAGGGCATTTGCTCTGCCTCCTCTCTGCTCAGTTTTGAGTTTTGCCTGCAGTCACGAAAGGTTGAGTTGTCCTGACTTATAACAGTGAGATAGGCACAGCTTTCATGAAGTCAGGCTCCTCCGGCAGCAATACTGGGAAGGTGGTTTGAATGTGGAAATTCCCCTGAAAGGAAGACAAAGATACTACAGTCTAACACTGAGCCCTACAAACTGCACTGCTGGCAACTTCAGTAGATGGGGATTTTATCTACACTGCCTTTAGATAGTTGCCCTCAAACCCAAATGTTTGTTCATTAAGAACAGCAGAACTCAAATGCAATTCTGAATTCAGTGGAGGAACAGGAGGCTGTTAGATACGTCCCTGTATTAACTGGCACAACCAACAGACCACCTGCAAACAGCTGTGTAAGTAGAAGGTGGACAAGATGCAGAATATGTCATGATTAAGACCATAATTGCAGAAGCCTGTCACACCTTATGTTAACTTATCCAGAGAAGCTCTTGGAATTTAAGATAGAAAAGACAGAAAAACAGAGACAGTATTTTTATTATGATAAGGACTCATTTGTTGAGACAGGCAATAAAGAGGAAAACATGCTGCATGGAAGTCAGATCCCATGACTTGGATGCAAAGCCCATGGCAGAATTCAAGGCGGGTTTGAACCAGATTTCTTGTCTCCTGAGAGTCCTATGACATCACCTGAAAGAATGCCTAAAATTTATTTAAAATTCACCTACAACAAAGAGATGCTTGCAGGTAATTCCTCAAACTTACAAGTCCTTGAAGGATGAATTGTAACACCAGAGTCCTCAGAGAGAAAAGGGAAGCTTTCCCTTGCCTGGAAAGCTTAGGAAAACTGATCTGGAGAACAGATAGAAAATCTATGTACAGGAAATATTCTAGAGCAGGCAGGGGAAGTCTGCCTGCAGTTTCACCACCTACAGGAACCAGGGAAAATTGACAGTATGCAGGCACAGTGTGACTGATTCTAAATAAGTCTGAATAGTCTCCAGCTGAAAGAACCTTATCAGGACTGTCTGACAGGATTTGTTACAGGCTGTGATGTGCGCTGCTGCAGTCTTGCACTAGGGACATTATTAAGATGACAGATGATGCTGTTAGTATGGGAGTCTATTACAGTGTTACATAAAGGTCTTTACAATTGTGTTTTTGTCTAGGATTTTTATGAAGTGACAGGAAAAAAGTACATTGTGAAAATCTGAATGCATGCTTGTGGAGTGAAAATGTCAAACGTGAACATGAACAAGAGAGAAATGAAGGAATTGGACCAGTGGGAGAGTAGAGAGAAGGGCAAGTTCGTACATGGACATGGAGGTGAACGTTTCAGAAACCTAATTTACAAATCATTGTCAGGATCCCACACCTTGCTAAATCTGGTCAAAAATACACGAAAATGTGGACACTAAAACATTGAGGCAGAAATGTTTATAGCCTTTCTTTTAATTTATACTAATATGTACTTATTAGAATTTCTGGGGAATACAAGTTGCTGCTATATTTACATGTCTAGTTCTGACCAGAGCTAAAAAAAGGTATGAGTGGAGTGAAATTAAAATTATATGAAATACATAATGATTTATTGAAATTTAGTATGCAAACTGATCACATTTAAGAGATTTTAAATTAAAGTGGTAAGTGAGATAGCTATGTCTTTATATATACTTGCTCACAATACAGACCCTAGGGTATGCTAATGACATTTTAAGGTGATATTTTAAAAATAGATTTTAAAAACTTGTGAAACTGAACTTTAATATGTGGAATGGATTTCCACAAGGCAGAAGAGTTTAGAAATAATGAGGATTAAAGACAGTATAAAATGAGAATATTAAAAAAAAAGGACAAGATTTAGAAAGTTAAGAAGAGATATAATTTCTGCACTTTGCTATAATCTTTAACTCTGAATCTGTGGCAGGTCTACTGACCAATGCTGCAAACAGCATAGTGATCACAGCTCCTTGTCTGATCGTCCTCTCTCATCTGTTTTGTCATTTCCCATGTTCTATGTTCCTCCTCTAAAACCTCTTTATGGCTAAAAAAAATTGTTTAAAATTTATCCACAACGACAAAGCTCTTAAGAATTTTAAGGAGGTGCCTTTAATAGTGTATTAATCTGTTGGTGCTATCTGACCTTAGCAGTTCTTTTGCTTTCAGTGGGATATGGACAGGATAGAAGCTTTTGCCTGTACCTGCTGTATCACTGCAGTTCACAACAGCCTTTTCTAGCTTCTTTAGTCAGTGATTCAAGATCAGCTTTTTCTTAAAGAGACATAGCTCTCTTCAGACCTAGCCTAGCTGCTTTTCAAAGAGATTTCATGTTCACATTTTACAATCTTAGAAAACAGTTTTACTGAACTACCTATACCAAATCCAGTCCCTAGCCATGGGACCATGGTTGCCATCAAGAAGCCATGGGAAGATGCAGTTCTGTAGGAGAATAGTACAGGTATCTATAGGATTACATAGGAAACATGCGGGATACATTCCTTTGGGTTTTTATGCCAATCTGTCATGGTATTGTAAAATAATTTTTTATAATGATTAATAAGAATAATTGGATTACCAGAGCCACCTTGGAGTTTTAAAAGAGCTCATCTATGACAAAAACAAGTTAAGAAATGTGTGTAACATGACTATTGTAGCAGTCATTGTATCTGAGAAGGTGAAAGAGGTAAATGTGATGCCAAACTTTAGAAGTTCATGGGTACTCTCGCGACCTACAGAGTAAAAGTTTGACTCCAATTCCACCCAAAACTTTATAAATTATAATAATGAATAGAAGTAATAGCCAAATACACAGATGAAAAAGTGACATAGATTTTACAGAGGGGAGCCACTCTTAGTTGTGTATTGTGGTTCTTAGAAAGAGAAAACAGGAGGAGAGTGTGAAGGAGAGTGATCTAGTGACCTGAGTGTACATGAATTTCCAAAAACTTTTCACAAACTCCTTCACAATCATTTGTGGAAAGGCCAAACTTCTACAGGAAAAATGAAAAAATATCCTTTCAAGGATAAATTACATTAAAAGATGAGTAAGTTTTCACAGTTGTGGGAGTTTTCCACTGGAGACTTACAAGGATATGTGCTGGGAAATGTGCTCAGCTGTTCATAAAGAGACTGAGAAAAAAGTGGCAGAACAAGGGTATGAAAAAACTTTCCAATCATCAAAAGTTGTCCCGAATGGCCCAAACTAAGGCTATTTGCCAAAGGACTTAGTAAGACTTAGCTAGTGGGAAAAAAAAGGTTATGCCCGAGTCTTAATATACATAGTGTACAAGGGGGTGGAAGAAACTTTAATCGTGTTTGCACAGCACTGGTCTTGAAATGAGCTGTTACTTTTAAGGAAAGACCTCTCGGACTCCTTGGGAAGGCCTCTAAAAACATCAGTTCATGGATTGCCAACCAAAACCATGAAAAGAATGAGGAAAGGAGCGGAGAGCAAAATAAACAGTCACTACACCACTAAATAAATCCAGGGTATGCTCCCATCTTGAACATTATGTGCAGTTCTGGTTACTTCATTCCAGAAAGTAAATATTAGGATATAAAATACTAAAATACTATTTAGGAGTATGGGACATAGGTGGTGAATAGATTAGGAGAGACCTTTTTGGTGTGGAAAAAGAGCAGAGGCAAGTTGAGAGGGAAGTGCAAAATAAAATCATGGAGAATCTGAGTAAGAAATGATTATGTACTTTGTGACACAGGAACGCTAAAAGCAAAACAAAGGAAGCACTTTTTCACTGAATGGATAGTTAAGTTGTTGGATTCACCACCCCAAGATCCTGAGGTCAAAAATATAATGGTTTTCAAAATGAAATTTAAAAACATACATAGGATAGACAGATATTTTCCCAGTAAACATAATGGCCCAAATATGCCTTCTGTCTCAGCAGGTCCCTTGCCAGACTGCCTAAATCTTTCCTAGAGAAGGGATCACTCTCTATTCTATACTCCTTCTCTATGCATCTGTTGTTGGTTGTTGTCAGCATTACTTTCAGCACCACAGTAGATACTCTGAGTATATATTTGCTTGTTGCTAATTGAAATTGAATACCTTTTGAGTTTTAAATCTTTTAATCGAGGGTTTAAAAATGACTGTTCAGTGTGGTAGAGTATTTGTATGCCTAATGATAAAACTTGAAGGATTCTACCTGTCAGAAAAGGTGTCCAAGCAGCCTGCAAAATCTAATCCCTTTAAAGAACAGCATGGTGAAGGTATGAACCATTGTTTGAAAAAGTTTACCTTTATTTGCTTTTTCAAGCATGTTTTAGCTGTAGTGATCTCTAGATAGAGTTGGAAAGGTTTCCATTCGGTGTTTATCAATAGTTAATACTTGTAGCCATGTCAGATAAACCGTATTGTTTCACTTCATATTTATCTGTCTTCAAATGTTGAAGCTACTAAATTTGCTAAGATTTTTTGTGCCCCACTCAGAAATAGGCCAGTTTCAAAAAGTTTTCAGGCTCAGATGGGTTTGTGTAACAATCCTCATTTGAGCTGGAGGTCTTCAGAGAACAGGCTCTCTTATGAGACTGCTGGTATTTCCTGTTTCTCACCAGTCCAGAAATACAGTAGCAGAGGAAGAGCTTTTCACTTAGCCCTGCATGATATTTGTGCTTCTCCCTGAATCTTGGAAGTGCCACAGTGCAAAAAAAAAAAAAAAAAACCTGAAAGAAAATCTAACAAGCAAATTTAATGTAAACTTTTCAAGTCCCAAATGATGTTCATAATTTGGCTCATGTTTGGACAGCAGCAGCAGTTCTCCTCTCCCTAGTCTTGTGATATATCTTTGTTCAGAATTAAAAAGTAATGGGCCATTTTTTTTAAAGTTAACAACATGTTTTTTGTAAAGCTATCTGCTGTAAAGCTATAACATAAGTGTTTTACACTGTAAAGAGATTGGTATTATACAGTGACCCTCAACAAACTAATCCTAATTTAACACTTCTTTGTAGGACTGAAAATACTTGTCTATAACTATCTCTTAAAGAGATATTCATAAAATTAAAATAGATTCTCACCAATTTTCTTGAAAGTTATCTAGTGATTTCTTTTATAAAATGTGCAATTGTGAATATAAATTAAGAGATATGTAGGTTTTAAACCCAAAAGGTCAAACATCAATTCCATGTGCTATCAAAGTAGACAAATTAGAACCAGCACAGAAGATTCCTATTGACATAGAGGATTATGAAAAAATATAATGACTAAGTGTATGTGTCCTTCTAGCACGTACACATTTTACATTAAGAAAAATTTAAATATTCACATTAAGATATTTGAGGGGGTTTGGGGAGTTTTGTTTATTTTTTTATATTTTACTGGTGTGTTTGCATGTATACATTTTATTTATATTTATGATATAATTCATTAAAATGTAACTATCTATATATGTTAAAATAATGCTGAGAAGTAGGTGATTTTGCCTTTTTATATTTCAAATTTATTCAAGCTGTCTCAGGCTTTAGCTGTTATTTTCACCTTGCTGACCACGTGATATTGCTGTGGTGAATATGTGCGTAAGTGAGGTTTTTCTTGTGGTTTTCCTGCAGATACTAGGTACTAGCAGATCATGCAAAGGTAGCAAGATAGTTTATTATTCTGGATGTTAAGAGGTGTAGAAAGCTTCTGTCATGGTTTAGACCTGACCTGGCTGATTTCAGCAGCTAAAACCATGTAATTTGACTCTCAATTCCCTTCACACACACACCCCCCCCAGGGAAAGGGGAAAGGAAAATGAGAGGAAAAAGAGTTGCAGGTTGGAAAATACAGCTTTAATGAAATAATAATAATAAGGAGGAGGAGAACAAGAACAAGAAATCATGCCCCCATCCCACCCCTCCACAACTATACATCACCACAAATACTGTAGAGCAGAAAGAAGAGAATGGGTCTGCCGCTAGGAGGGAGTTGGACTCAGGAACTGGATTCAGGAACACATGAATTATTAGCAGTAAACAGGCAGACAGGGTCCTCAGTGGACGATGCACATCATAGAAGAGGGACAAGACCCATCTGCTGTCTCATTTTATACCAAGTACGATGTACACGGGGTGGAATACTCTGTTGGCCAGTTTAGGGTCACCTGCTCTGTCTGCCCCTCCTTGCAGGTGTGGCTCTTTTTCACCGGTTCAAGGATGGCCTTGGTTACTACAGGAATAAATATAAGTTATAGCCTTCCTGCATACCAGTGCCCTGTGTTACCACTTCCAGAGATGAACACTGTATGAAAAACATGCAGTTAGCTTCAGAAAATGAAGTTACTTAGATGAGACAGAATTAAGAGTCAGAAAACTGACTCTAATGTAGCTCAAAGCACAACAGCCTCCAAAATGTTTTGTTCAAAATATTGCTCTTCTGATATATTAGTGGAAAACCTACTGTAAAGCCATTTCCTGGAAATAAACCTGTGACAGAAGCAAACTCTTACCATTGATGCTCTTTGAGACATTTTTGAAACTCCATTCAAACTTTTTTCTTGAAGAAAACCTAAGTAATGTATATATGTCCTCAAATTTCTGGGTTTTTTTTTCACTAGGTTTACAAGATTGTGTTATTTTTCCCCTCACTTTGAGGCTATGATTTTTACAGGGAGGATTTTCAAATCTGGGTGAAAAAGACACTTCCCAATCACAGCTGAGTCATCAGAATGAAAAAAAAAATCCATATCTAGCAAAGCTACTCTTGGTTGCCTCAATGGTTGAACTTCTTTGGCCCAAAGAAGCTAATTTAATGCAGTAAGTAAATTTATTGGAAATTACTAATGCACCTAGAGAACCTGAAGATATTATACTCTGTCATCTGGAGGTTGTTCCACCCTTGCTTTAAGCTTCTCTGGTGAACACAGAATTTGCATGGGTCAGACCTGTCTGTTACCTGATAAATTTCAGTCCATTTCCCTCACTGAATTCAGAGTGATGAAACAGCATGATGATTCTTTCTGCAGTATTTCTGGTATGGAGTGTGCCAAGTGCAGTTCAAAACTTGCAGTACTTTGAGTATGCATCTCCCCGAAACAGGCAGCTGCCTGAGACTAACAAAATGGTAGGAATGCTAAAGAAGGAACTGTTCAGGGTAGATACCCTTCTTGAATGTTTCTTTTTTCTGGAGCCCAGAGATGATCTTCCTTGGGGTTCAAAAAATATCTCTTTATTGTGCAAAGATGCAAAACTCAATACAGCTCTAAGCCCTTGCTTGAAGAACACCTAGTTTGGGTCAGTCATTTTCTCTGCTTAGAGGCTTTTATTCTAAAAACCTTCACCACCTGTATTAAAGTCCTAATCAGGGAGTAGAGAATAGTAAAGGAGAATATTTCTCATTGCATTTGTTTGAAAGTGTTCAGGAAAAAAATCAAGAATGACTGTGTGGGGGAGAAAATCTATAACTAATTAGGAATCTTTTGTAGGTCACTACTTACTGCATTTCTCTAGGAGCAAAACCTTGTGGTCCCTAATCCCTGTTCTGATCATCACTTGTATTTCACATGGAAGAATTGTTTAGTACAATACTAAAGCAGTGTCAGGTGGTAACTAGGGCCTTGAATGGAAGGGAATACAGTGAGTGTCCTAGCTTATAGGATGTAATGTAGAGAACATGGGCAGGATCTCCCTACCAGGTCCCCTCTTTGAATAGAAAGCAGCTTTGCCATCACATTTGTAGGAACCGCAGTGCTCCAAGCGTCTTTAATGAATGGTTTGAGAAAACTTGTCAGACTGGTCACCGCACATATTTTAGCAGAAATACATGTCTTCTGGACCCTGGAGTTGATCCAGGCATTGACTTGTCCCATTCACTGAGACTCTGACAGTTCTCATCATCCTCAGAAGAATGCAGAGGACTCTCATGGAAAGCTTGAAAAGCAGAGTGTGTCTATGTTTGAGAATCAGATTTAAATAAATAATTACCATCTAAATCTTAGGTACACATTTGGGACCTAAGTTGTCTATTGCATCTGGCAAAGCCATTTTGACTTGCTACTTCACTTTTTTTCCGTCAGTCATGTCTGTTCCACCTCTGTTCTTTTCATGTAGGATGGAATACTGCAAGGACTTAGGAAAATACATCTGTGTACACATTAATTCATTGCTTGAGATAAAAGATGTTCCTGCCAAACTAGGCCTCTACACTGTGTTGGCTTTACTTCATCTCTTCAAAATTATTTGTTAGAATGCATGGGCTGTAGGTTAAATTGTTATATCAACATATCATGACTGCACCGCTGAGCAGTACTTTCATTCTTTAAGAGTTTAAGATGGCTTCATTTCTTGCAATAATACATGAATGTGAGGCTTTTAGAGGAGGAATTCTCAACAGGTTTGAGCCAAATGAAGTCATAAGGTATTTAATCACACTAAAATTTAGACTTCTCATATATGCTTTCTCATATGAACCCATGTGCTCCAAACCAGATAATACATTGCTGAATACTTGCTAAACCTTTGTAGATTTTTACCTCTAACAGCAGTAACCCTGGTGTCTTCTTTAAACTGCATAATAAAACTGATTTTAGTGAAGTGTCTCTGTTAGGATGTAGAAAGAAGATAAAACAGGTATGCCATATGTAAGGATAACCTGTATTGATCATTACATTGCACATGACTTCTTTTTCCTAAATTCTTAGATTGCCATTCCTTTATTCAAATTTGTTGATGAAAATGAAAGTTGCAAATAACAGCCTTGGCAGTAAACTCTTTTTGCCTGCCCTCAGTTAAGCATGATTCTTTTTCTCAAGGCATCATTACATTTAATTTTCAGCAGGATTAATGACTTTGTATTTGGCAACTATGCAGCAACACAAAGGACATTTAATAATTCTGAGTTACAGAAATTTTTATCAAAGAAAACATCAATGCTCTTCAAATAGCTCTAGGAGTTATACAGGTGTGAACCCTGGAAGAGATTTCTAGCTAGTGCAGAATATGGCAGGAAGCTACATGAGTTGCTTGTTGTGCTGTGTCAGTGGAACAATGCCTACTAAGCACAGAGTCCAAAAAAGATGTCTACTTTATAAATGGAAGTATATAGCCCTGCACTCCATGTTCCTGCTGATCCCATGGTGAATGTTTGTAAATCAGAGTTTTCTGTAAGCAGCAGAGAAATGGGGGTCCTCTGTGATGAAAAAATATACAAAAAATAAATTGTGGGGAAAAAAACCTTCCTGTTTCTTTATGATCCTATGTTATGCCTTATTTTCTATTCCTGGCTAGATCTGTAAGTGTGGATGGATGAAAAGAAACCAGCAAACCAGGCAATATAGCTTCCTTTTTTGGCTTGAAATCTATAAAAAACTATTTATGTTAAATTCAAGGTGAAAATTTTTACAGGATCTTCTTGCATCTTGAAATTTTCTCACCCTAATCACGAATTCTGGCTCAGAGAGAATATGTGATTCAGCATTTTATACCCTGGAATATATAGAGAGATATCTAGATATCTTATTCCTTCAGTTCTAGTGTTCCTCATCATGTGTTTTATGAGAAGAAATCTCGCAATGATCACCTGAAATTCTCTCCCAGTATTCTTTCATTTTAATGTAGGGCTGGCATTGGTGACAAAGATCGTAATATCTGTCTACAGTGCATCAGCCGTTCTTAAAATATATGCAGAGTTTGTTTTTTATACACTGTCAACTTTTTACCCCTGCTCTGTGTACACATCCAGAAACAAACACACTGGTCTTCATGGAAGACAGTGCCAGGGAGGTGCTAATCTTAGTACATGGGCAGAACGAAGTTAAACATAAGTCCTGGAGTAAAATGTGGGAGTGTTGAAGGCAGAAGTAAGGAAAGATGAGACAAGTGAATACTCCAAGTGTGGGCAATGGCATTTTTGCATTTATGTGTATACGCACAGAGAGGATGAGAAAAAGACCAATGCAGAGGGAGAATAATGTCAAGTCACTGGTGAAGCTAAGAGCATAGGATAAGTGATATTTTTAGTATTCTTAGAAGATTTTTTTTCTGATCATGAGTTTGCAGCATAAGCAAAACAATGGTAAAATCAGCAAGATGTAGACACACCCAGCTCAACCACCTCTGGAGACTGGGATTGAATAGGATTTCCTGGAATGAAATGTGGAGAAATGTTGACCAAAACATGAATAAGTAATTGCCATGTGGTTATCAAAGATCACACAGAATCACAGAATCATAGAATCACCAGGTTGGAAGAGACCCACTGGATCATCGAGTCCAACCACTCCCACAAAACACTAAACCATGTCCCTCAGGACCCCGTCCACCTGTAACTTAAACACCTCCAGGGAAGGCGAATCAACCACCTCCCTGGGCAGCATATTCCAGTGCCTAATGAC
>WAAB01014362.1:10819-24420 GCA_013389865.1 Piaya cayana | reverse complement strand
GCTGCCTCTTGGCTCCCGAGTCCTGAGGCTGTTTTGTTGCATCACGAACAGGGTGGAAACTGCTCGTTCCACCCTCAGTGTCGTAACACGCTGTGAGCCTGACTCGTGTTTCACCTGCAGAATCACAGAAAGTTCACCTGGCCACGGCCTAAACAGATTGTCCTGAGCTGTGTCCAAGAGAAACAGGGACAGAAACCGTTAGCAGTCCTGTCTCATCACGTGAACAGTTATTGAATAGCAGCTGGGTTTTATTTTAGCACCTAATGTATTTTAAACCATCTTAAGAATCACAGAATCGTGGAATCGTTAAGGTTGGAAAAGACTGAACTCCTCCAGTCCAACTGTCAGCTCAGCCCCACCATGTCTGCTAAACTGTGTCCCCAGGTGCCACAGCCACGTGGGTTTTGAACCCCTCCAGGGATGAAGGCTCCACCACTGCCCTGGGCAGCCTCAGCCAGGGCTTCACCACTCATTTGGTAAAGAAACTGTCCTAATATTCACTCTGAACCTCTCCGGCACAATGTGAGGCCATCTCCTCTCAGCCTGTCACTTGTCATTTGGGAGAAGAGCCCAGCACCCACCTCCCCACAACCTCCTTTCGGTTGAGCTGCAGGGAGCGATGAGGTCTCCCCTCAGCCTCCTCTTCTCCAGGCTGAACAATCCCAGGGCCCTCAGCTGATCCCAGAATCCCTGGGCTCCAGCCCCTTCCCCAGCTCTGTTCCTCTTCTTATTTAGCACTCAGTTTTGGTCACGATCACTGAAAGCAGGATGGTACAGAAAGCACAGCAGTGGTACAGGGCCCTGCGGTCCTTCTGCTGTGGCTGAATGGGTTAGAGACACGGTTTAGTGCTGGAGTCAGCACTGTGACGCTTATGGTTGTGCTTGATAATCTTAGAGGCCATTTCCAACCCAGACAATTCTCTGATTCTGTGATTCTGTTTTCCATCAATCCAGCAGGAGATCAAAAGGATCAGAGTAATGGAAGGGATGGCATCAACAGGCAGGGGCAGGGCTTTGCCCTTGGATTAAAGCTGTGTGTAACCCAGAGGAACGGCGGCACCTCCGGCTACGGCAGGGCAGGTGCCAGGAGCTGAACCTGGTGTGCTGGAGATGGTCCAGCATCAGTCACCTCCTGATAAGGAGGAGCCTCTCCAGGAGAAATAACTAATGTTGTGGAAGAGGCTTCAGTGGAGCCCTGTTCCAAGTAGCCCCATGGCAGAGGGTCTGTAAAGACCGGGTCTCCATGACCTTCTCCCAGACAAAGGAGCCTGCACGGCTAAGTGTTGGGTTTTATAGGTTGTATTTGCACAGAAACCATTTGGGCAGGCAGATAAACCCGATTCGATCCGTGTAAGGTGCGATTTGACACGTGTGTGCGCACAGATAGGTTTGCTAACGATAATCCAGGTTGTACAGAACGGCAGGACAGGGGCTCGGTGCTTGGCTTTGATAATGGGGATCCCCAACTTCATGAGAAAACAGCTCCTGGAAAAAAAAAAATCTGGCTCCCTCTGATGGTGGAGAAGCAGCCTCGTGAAAGGAGAGTGCCGCTGGCACAGTTGCCTCGATAGTGGCTGCGTCTGCTTTTCAAATGTACCTGTCCTGATTGCCTGGTGCCAAGGGTCCAGGCAACTGGGACACTCTAGATGTGCAGAGACAGCGTAGTTAGTGTGTTAGAAAGATTTCCCTGTTTGGCAGAGGCCCCTGCCCTCTGTTTTTAACTCGGTGCATCCCCAAGCACAGTGCCAGCCCCTTTTCTCTGAGGCTGCACAACACACCAGGCTCCATTCCCCATGTGCCGCTCCTGTTCCGCAGGGATCAGATGTAGCCAGGGGCCCTAGGGAGCTGGAAGGCTCGGGAAGTGGCCATTGAAGAGGTGAATTTATGTTTTTAAGCTGCTGAATGGTTTCTGTTCACCTTTCCAATCTGCAAGACAGATGAATTTGTACAGATGGATGATGAGTCACTGCCCTCTGGGGTCTGGTTTGCGGCTGAGTGTCTCCGTCCTTAAAGCACATCGACCTGCCCGGGCACTGAGGGTGCCGGCTCATCCCGTGTCCTTTTCACAGAGACCGTAGCACCTTGTTCCTTGCTCTAAACCATGATTTATTCTGGGTGAGCGGGCAGGTAGGACTCGGTGTGGCTGATGCTGATGAAATATCTCTGCACCAGAGCTCGGTTTCTCCCTGGCGTTGCTAACCCACTTCCCTCTGTGTTCAGTTCTATTTACAAGGACTCCAATACTCTGCACCTCCCCACCGAACGCTTCTCCCCGGTTCGGCGCTTCTCCGATGGTGCTGCCAGCATCCAGGCTTTCAAAGCCCACCTGGAGAAGATGGGCAATAACAGCAGCATCAAACAGCTTCAGCAGGTAACGGAGAGGGGTGGGGGTCTCAAAAGAACCTCCCTGAGGGCTTTTTACTCTCTTAGCCTTCCTGAAGCGAAAGGTGAAATCTTACTGCTAGTGGCTGAGGACGAGCAGCACCTTCTCCGAGGAGCTGGTCCCCTCTGTGTCTGCTGAGTGCCCTCCAGATGTGCTGCTCGCCTGCAGGCTGGGAGTCTTGGGGGCTTTTTCCTCACTTTATCCAGAGAGCAAACCCCATTCCGAGCCCACACGTGGGCTGTTCTGCCTGCTCTCCTGGCTCCCATCAGCCCTTCTGGAGCTGCTGCTCTCCCACATCTGTGGCAGCAAAGTTCTGGGGCTGTTCCAGTTTGTGCTGGGAAGGGGGCAGGCAGTTCCCACCAGCTGGAGTGCTCTGTGGGCTATTCCCTACACCGCCGGCACGTGACTGTGGGTCAGATCTGAGCCCAGGACAAGACTTTTCACCTTGCAAGATGGTCAAAACATGAGATGCTCTTTTCCCCTTCATCCCTAGAGCTTTGTGCTTGTGTTTTTAAGGGAACGCGATGGTGCCACCGTGATGTCGCATGCATCCATTCCTTTTCCATTGTTTAAGGCTTGAATTAGCCATGTTACCAGCCCTGATCCTGTCAAATTAGATGGGTTAGGCTTTACTCGCTTTTTCAGTCTGGTGGGCCGCGGCGAGTGCCTTTTTGCACGGTACGAGTTGCACAAACAGGTCGCTCAGAGGGTGCGTTGGCTTTGTCGCAGGAGTGCGAACAGCTGCAGAAGATGTATGGGGGGCACATGGATGAGCGGACGCTGGAGAAGACGCAGCAGCAGCACATGTTGTACCAGCAGGAGCAGCACCACCAGATTCTTCATCAGCAGATCCAGGTACTGGGGCCCGAGCCAGACCTCCTGAAGGCTCAGCTGTGTTTTCCTGCATTGCTGCGGATACAACTGCCGAGCGGGTCCCCGGGGGGGGGGGGGACTGGGAAGGGTGGATTGCTCAGCTTGCTGGAACGAGAAGCCAGCCTGAAGGACTCGAGCGGTGATGTTTGCACAGCTGCTGCGAAAGCCAGAGCTGCAGAATCTGGATGTGTCTTGCTTCGCTCGTCAACATTGCTAAATTTGCTAGTTATTATTTGCCTGTTGATTGCAAACCCTTCTTGTTTTCTGGTGCCCGGTTCAGGACTGCATCCGGCCGCCCCAGCCATCTCCACCCTTGCAGGCTCCGTGTGAAAACCAGCCAGCTCTGCTCACTCACCAGCTTCAGAGGTAAAGAAGCGGCTTTAGAGACGCTTTGGGGAATGGGTTTTACTCTCGCTCAGGCCCAGTGATGAGGAGAATCCAGGGCCGCGTTGGAAGTGTATAAAGTTAGAGCGGCAGAGCCAGTTCTCAGGTGAATGCGCCTGGTCCTGTTGATTCTGTGTGAAGGACTTTCAGAAGCAGAGAAACATGATTCAAAGGCACAAACCCACTTTGGACAGACGAGTGATGGTTCTTGCCTCGTAACTGGCCTGAACACATGTTGTAGCCACTGGGCTTTGCTCACTCTGGCAAGTTATGTGGCTCCAAGGAAAGGCCAAAGAGCTTGGGATCCCAAACAAGGGAGGGGAGACTTCATCCCTCTCTACAACTACCTGAAAGGAGGATGGACTCAATGATCTTAAAAGGTCTTTTCCAACCAAACCCACTCTGTGACTCCGTGAAGGGCTTGGTGGTGCTTATTTAAAACAAGAGAAACGCAGCATTTGGCGTTGGTTGAAAAGGTGTCTTGGTGAGGAGCAGGCGTGGTGACCAGGTGCTTGTTTCGCTGCGCAGGTTACGGATCCAGCCGTCCAGCCCACCCCCGAACCACCCGAACAACCACCTCTTCAGGCAGCCGAACAGCAGCCCGCCCCCCGTCAGCAGCAGCGTCCTCCAGACCCACGGTAAGCGACGGGCCCTCTGCTCCGCCGGGCAGGGGCCGCTTGGCACAACTGTGCGATCCCACCAACCTCCGGGAAAACAGCGCCTGGGGATGGTGGGGCCTGTGGTTCTGCCCCCCCTGCGGCCTCGTCCTTGTGTGGTTTGCTGATGGTGCAAAAGATTCTCCATCTGGCAGCAAGAGCTGGTGTTATCGAGAGCGTGCGAGGAGCTGCCAGCTGGAATGTGCTGTCGGCTTTCTTGTCATGAGATCCTTTTACTTATCGCTCCCGGGGGTGGGGAGGAAGG
The DNA here is from genome assembly GCA_013389865.1 of Piaya cayana. NCBI lineage: Eukaryota > Metazoa > Chordata > Aves > Cuculiformes > Coccyzidae > Piaya > Piaya cayana. The sequence continues at coordinate 19,859 of WAAB01014362.1, read as the reverse complement.
GCTGATGTTCTTGGGTTTATGCAAACCACTGTCAGCTCCGCTTTTGTTTTTCTTTCTGTGCGTGGGGCTCAGAGCCGTGACCTTTGCACGCTGGGCGCAGCGGGATGGAGGGGTTGGGAGTGCTGCTTCCCTTGCTTGCTGGGACTCAGGTGCCTCTCCCGAGCCTTTTTCCAGGCCAGCATGGCTACTGAGGGTCTTTATTCCTTGTAGGTGCTGCTTCCCAGTCCCAGTTCCAGGGGATGCCATCCCACAACACACTCTTCCCGCAGTCTGGTAACTGTTCCCCGCCCCCCACCATGGGGCTGACGTGCCTGGCCCTGCAGCAGCAGTCGCAGCCTCAGCAGGTCACTATCCAAGTGCAGGAGCCCGGCGACATGGTCAGCAACAACCTCCTGCAAGGTTCTGGGCAGGGGATGTCCTCCCACGCGCGGGGAATGCCCATCAGCCCCAGCGCCAACCAGATCCAGATGCAGCACCGTGCGAACCTGATGGCCTCGCTCACCTACGGCCACCGGCAGCTGTCCAAGCAGCTCAGCGCCGACAGCGCCGAGTCGCACAGGTGAGGCCGCTGGTTGTCACCACAGCGCTTCCCCGAGCCAGGAGCAGGGAGAGAGAGCTGGGGGGAGCCGATACCTCAGGGTGAGACATGGTTTCCTCACCGTGCTGCCCCTGTTTTGGGGAACGAGCTGTCTCCTCGTCTCTGGGTGTTGGTTCCTGAGATTCTGAGAAGCTGCTGTATCTCCAGAGAAGAGCAATAAAGCTGGCGAAGGGGCTGGAGAACAGGCCTTGTGAGGAATGGCTGAGAGNCGAGGTGCTGAGGGACATGGGTTAGTGATTGATAGGAATGGTTGGACTCGATGATCCGGTGGGTCTCTTCCAACCTGGTGATTCTATCATTCTGTGCTGTAGGGAGCACCTTCTGCCCAGGAGCAGCTCTGTGCCTCCTGACTGGAGCAGGCAGCCCTGCGCTCTGTGCTGGAGTTGCTGCGGCGCCGTCACTCGTTCTTTTTCTCTCTTTGCAGCCTGAATGTGAACAGGTTTCCCCCCACCAACTACGACCAGGTGCACTTACACCCCCACCTCTTCCCAGAGCAGCCGCGCGTCTCCCCCAGCAACTACAGCCCGTCAGGAGGAGTTGGCTTCCCTCCGGCTCAGCAAGCTCTCAAAGTCCCCCAGCTTGAGCAGTACCCCAGTTTCTCCCCGAATGCACATCAGCAACAGCAGCACTACACCGCGTCGGCACTACAGCAAGCACTGTTGTCCCCAACGCCTCCCGACTACAGCCGACACCAGCAGGTACCGCACATCCTCCAGGGACTCCTTTCCCCCCGGCACTCGCTCACGGGGCACACGGACATGCGGCTGCCCCAGGCAGAATTTGCACAGCTCATCAAACGGCGGCAGCAACAGCAGCAGCAGCAGCAGCAGCAGCAGCAAGAATTCCAAGAGTTGTTCAGGCATATGAGTCAAGGGGATGCTGGGAACATGGGCGCCAGCGTGGGACAGAGCCTGTCGGAGCGCCAGTCGTTGTCGTTGCCTTATCAGAGCGCTGACACCTACCACCCGCAGAGCAGCCCCCAGCACCTCTTGAAAATCAGGGCGCAGGAGTGTATCCAGCAGGTCACGGCGCCGCACGGATACGTCCACCAGCCGGCCCTGTTCCATTCGGAGAGCATGGAGGAGGACTGCGCCTGCGAGGGGGCCAGGGACAGCTTTCCAGACAGTAAGAGTTCAAACACATTGACCAAAGGTTGCCACGAGACCCCTCTGCTTGTAAACGCAGGAGGGCACGGGGACCCGGAATCTTTGCTAGGAACTGCTAATCACGCGCAGGAGCTGGGGACGCATCAGTACAGACATCAGCCCGCTGCGGCCTTCAGTAGGAGTAAGGTGCCCAGCAGAGGTAAGGCTCGGGTAGAACCAAACGCTCTTCCCTGCGTGCCGTGTGCCTCCCCGACAGAGAACACCGGGGTTTCGTGACATGCTTTGCATAGCACGGGATTACCTGGATTCTTGTTGGCTTTTGCGGCCTTAAGTAAATTGCAGGCAGGGTCTGTCTGATAAACAGCGTTAAATAAGAAGGGAACCCAGCCGGCTGCCTCCCCTTGGAACGTGACCTACTTCTGCAGGCAGGTCCAGGCCAGATCCCAGGGTGCTGCTGCCTTTTCAGGGATGCTTGGTGCTGGTGATGGATTTATTCCTGGGGGTGATGTTCTCCATCCCACGTAAACCACGGGCTGGAAGCAGCGAAGTCACCAGGGTACCCCTGACTGCAGCTGTTTCCTTCTCTTTCCTCGAGTCCAGGCTCTGCTAGTGCTTCCACAGGCATGGGAGAGCGATGGTGAATGTGACCTCACAGCCTCTCCTCTGGCATGTTGGGAAGCAGCGGCAGGACCAGCCCTGCCTGAACTCGAAGGGGTTTGATTCCAAAGAAAGCAAGTTTAGACTGGCCGTTAGCTCTGGGAGACCTTTCCTGCTGGTTGGAAGCAGCTGCGCCTTTGCTCCTCGGTGGCTGCGTTGGCAGCGGGGACGCTGGAAGAGAAATTCCTGCTGGAGCTGTAATTACAGCTTCTCTGTATGGAAAACACCATCCCAGCCCCTTGCTAGGAGGGCTTTGAAGGGAGGCTTTCCAGGCTGAGCCAGGCGGATCAGTATTCACCGTGGCGCTGAGCTGGGCTGCTCTGAAGCCACCAGCTTGCCCTTGGCACAGGCTACCCTATTGCGGAGGAGCAGTGGCCCAGGCGCAGGGGGCCCGGCTTTGTTTGGGGACACAGCACGGGTTTGTTGGGAAAGTTCTGGCTTGGAACAGGCTGGCTGAGAGGGCAGAGCGGGCACGCCGAGCCCCGGCCCCCCCAGAGCGCAGCCAGGGGCAGGGACACGGCAGGGCTGCTCTGCAGTTGTCCTTAATTTTAGGAGACCGATGTGTTTTAATCCTGGACCTTGGTTTCCCAGGTGGAACTGGATGGGCTTTAAGGTCCCTTCCAACCCGTTCCGTGATTCCCTGTGGTGCTGGAAGCAGGAGAGCAAAGAATCACCCTGGGTTAAGTGGAGATGGAAGCTCTGGAGGCTCATTCTGTACCGAATCAGGAGTTTGCATCTTAACTAGACCGTTAGGTGAACTAAGAGGTGTAAGGAATCCAAAGGATGAATTTCTGCCCCAGTCCTGATGGCGCTGGGACCGGTTACACAAGGGAAGGGGACTTTAGACTGCAAGGCTTTGTAAATGAGTGCAAGCAAGTAAATGTTTACAAATAGCGTTGTGCAAGCCCTGCTTGGAGGATTCGGGGAGTAGACGATGTCCTGAGATGTGGCTGCTCGCACTGTTTGCCTCCCAGTTCCAATAACCCACTTGGAATCGGGCCTGTGCTGCCCCGGTTTGGGTCTGAGCCACCCGGGTACCCTTATCGACCATTAAATCCCATAAAACCTTGGCGTTCAAACCACTACTGCACGGGTGTTGGGCTCACATCTAGCACAGCCGAGCATTCCCAGGCCCTTGGTGCCTGGGGAGACTCATCCTGGCCACACGTGGCTCCTCTCCCTGGGCGCTCTCTGCCGTGGCCGTACCCTTTCTCACTGTTTTCTCTGGGCTGTGTTGCAACGCCGCAGCCTCTCCCGAGGCAGGGAGTATTCTCACCAAATGTGCTTTCCCCCAGAGCTGAGTGTAACTTCCCAGTGCTCCTGGAGTGTTTTTAGCTTCCAAGAGAGTGCGTTGAACCTGTTTGAAAGGCCCTGGCTGCTGTGCGGAGCAGAGCTCCAGACTAGGAGAGTCTAGAAAGCTGCCTGGAGGAGAGGGACCTGGGGGTGTTGGTTGACAGGGACTGAACATGAGCCAGCAGTGGCCCAGGTGGCCAAGAAGGCCAATGGCATCTTGGCTTGGATGAGACACAGTGTGACCAGCAGGGCCAGGGAGGTTCTTCTCCCTCTGGACTCAGCACTGCTGAGACCGCTCCTCGAANGGAGACCTCATTGCTCTCTACAACTCCCTGAGAGGAGGTTGTGGAGAAGAGGGAGCTGGGCTCTTCTCCCAAGGGACAGGGGACAGGACGAGAGGGAATGGCCTCAAGCTCCACCAGGGGAGGGTCAGGATGGACATTAGGAAAAATATTTAACAGAAAGGGTCACTGGGCAGTGTCAGAGGCTGCCCAGGGAGGGGGTTGAGTCCCCTTCCCTGGAGGGGTTTAAGGCCCGGGTGGACGAGGTGCTGAGGGACATGGGTTAGTGATTGATGGGAATGGTTGGACTCGATGATCCGGTGGGTCTCTTCCAACCTGGTTGTTCTATGATTCTCTCTGTGGCAGCTGGACACCAGGAGAGATTCTCCCAAATTCCTGTTTAGGATGTGCCTAAGCTGCCTTTGAGCAGCTCTGCTCCAGTTTTGCTCCGACCTGGCCGTCGCAGGGCTGGGAACGCTGCCCGTGGGAAACCTGCCTCGCCTCAGTGCCGCAGGAGCCCTGCCTGAGGTGCCAGCGTCACATGCCGCGCCGGCACAAAGGCTGCCCTGGCGCAGGAGCCCTGTCCCCTATGGCTGCAGGGATGAAAGGCTTCCCTACTGCTGGAGCAGGGCTGGGGCGAGGAAAGGAGCCTGAATTCAGGCCGTCCTGCCCCCATGGCCTCCGCTGCCATCCTGGAGGAGCCGTGCCAGCATGGGGGTGTCTTTTGGGCCAGGGTTATTCCAGGTTTGTGGGTCTCATCCCACCGTTCCCCTCTCCTGCGGCGCAGGGGGGCCGGTGCTGGGGTCTCTCTGTGTTTGTGGAGCTGGAGGAGCAGGCTGCCGGCCCAAACGACTGTTCCCACAGTTGGAGCGGCGTCCTGAGCCGTGTGTGGGTGGCACCGCTCCACCAGCAGCTGTTACCTCATGTTTTTCCTTCTCTTTTTCTGGGAAAGCTGGCCGTTAACCGCACGTAACCCCACGGTTGTGCAAAGGATGGAGGAGGCCGGCTGCACCCCGGAGCGCCCCGGCTCGGGGTTACTGCAGGGCTGCCGTGTCTCCGAGGGAGGAAAGGATGGGGAGCGCGGTGGGTTGGCCGCGTCCACGTGCTTCGGAGCACATGAAGAGCTCAGCTGGCCCGGCCGCGCCTGGGATGGGGGCTGGTTCGGATCTGGGTTACTAGGGAGCATCTTCCCAGCACATTGAGCGGTTTGATGTCCCGGCGCAGCGGGAGCCACTTCCCGCTGGCAAAGCCCTGTGAAAGCTGATAGCTCGGCCCGAGGGATCTACCTGCAGCTGTGTCATCCCAGGGCAGCTCCCTGGGGCTCGTGGCCACGTCTGCATGTTTGCGCTTGGTGGGGCTACGAGCGAGTTGTTTGTGTCCGCCGGAGCCGGCAATAGGGCTGCTTGCTGCCTCAGGACTTTATTCAAAACATTGTGTTCTTGATGACGCGAGGTTTTGCTCGATAGGAATGTAGCCTTTACCCTTGGACAGGAGAGCTTGCGGTGCAGCTGGACTTTGCCAGGCAGAACACTCATCTACTCCTACGGCCCGATTGCAGGAGGGCAGGGAGGAGTCATCTGATAAAGGTGAACGTCCCAGCCAACTCTCCCATCAAGATTGTGGTGCTCGCAGTTGCCAGGGGGCCCTACCAGAACATCCTGGGTTGGAGCTTGTTGGAGCTTCTCCCTCTGCTCTTGTGTAATGGTGCGAGCGCAGGCTCAGGGAGTGACAGGGCATTCACAGAGGGTCTGGTTCCTGGGCTGTGGAGCTGCTGTCCCTCTAATTTTAGGTCTGAGCAGAAAGAGCTGGCATTGAGATCCCTTGGGATGTTGATGCCGGAGGGAGAAGTCCGGCCCTGGTTCTGCATCACATCAAGAAAAGCAGCCAAGGGTCCCTTTCCACTATGCTGGTGATGGGCCTGTATTCATTCCAGCACCAATTTTGAGTGATGAGCCTCGCTGCAGTCTTGCGGGTTCCTTGCACTGATCTCTTTTTTCTGTCTCGTCTGCTTTCCCAGAGTCCATCGTAGGGAACTGCATGGACAGGAGTTCTCCCGGCCAAGCGATGCAGGTGCCTGACCACAACGGGCTGGGCTACCCCGTGCGCCCGGCCTCCAGCGAGCACCCGCGGCCCCGCACCCTGCAGAGGCACCACACCATCCAGAACAGCGATGACGCCTACGTAGGTTTGGGGGAGCGGGGCTGGAGGCAGCAAAGAGCTTCCCAGGGTGGGGAGGGAGTTACACGCAAGGAGAGAATCAGAGAATCACCAGGATGGAAAAGACCCACCGGATCATCAAGTCCAACCATTCCCATCAGTCACTAACCCATGACCCTCAGCACCTCGTCGTCCCACACCTTAAACCCCTCCAGGGAAGGTGACTCAACCCCCTCCCTGAGCAGCCTNTGAGGGGCCCACAACTGATCCCAGGATTCGAGGTGCAGCGTCCTGCTCCTGTGGGGCTGCTGGGAATGGAACTGGGCTTCCATTAACACGTCCTCTTTGCCTAACACTGAATCCATGATAGGACAGACCAGTAAGGAAGCGCTTCTTCGCTCCTGGTTTGCTCCTCCATGGATGACTTTGCAGAGCAACGATGCTGGGCTCTTCTCCCAAGTAACAAGGGACAGAGTGAGAGGAATTGGCCTCAAGTTGCCCCAGAGGAAGTTTAGATTGAATATTGGGAAATATTTTTTTACTGAGAGAGTGGTGAAGCCCTGGCAGGGGCTGCCCAGGGCAGGGGTGGGGTCTCCATCCCTGGAGGGGTTCAGAAAGCACGTAGACGTGGCATTGGGGACATGGTTTAGCAGGCACAGTGGGGTTGGGCTGGATCATCTGAGAGGTCTTTTCCAGCCTTCATGATCCATGAAACCAGCTGACCATGGCGGCCGCAGAAAGCAGCTGTTCTGCTTCCCCAGCCTTTTGGGAACTGTCCTACCCAAACCTGGATGCGATCCTTGCCGCAGCGATGAACGAGCAGGGCTCTTCCCTCCTTAGTTCAGGTCTGAGGGGTCCAGTTGAGGTGCTGAGAGATGTGGTTTAGTGTTTGATAGGAATGGTTGGACTCGATGATCCGGTGGGTCTCTTCCAACGTGGTTGTTTGTTCTATGATTCAGTCCAGCTCAACCCTGCATGGAGGGGACGTTGGCTGCACCTCAGCTGTACCCGGTGCCCGGTTTTCATACTTGGAAATCCTCACTGCAGGTTTGCAGGAGAGCAGCAAGGCCTCGCCCACACTGCCCCTCACTAGGGTCCTGCTCTCTCCGCAGGTGCAGTTGGATAACTTGCCTGGGATGAGTTTGATGGCAGGAAAAGCACTAAGCTCCGCTCGGATGTCTGACGCTGTCCTCAGCCAGTCGTCACTGATGGCCAGTCAGCAGCTGCGTGACAGGGAGAGCGAGGGTAAGGGCCTGGGAGCCAGTCTGGGGTAGGGACGGTGAGGGGAAGGGCCTGGGAGTGGGTCTGGGGTAGGAACGATGAGGAGAAGGGCCTGGGAGTGGGTCTGGGGTAGGAACAGTGAGGGGAAGGGCCTGGGAGTGAGTCTGGGGTAGGAGCAGCGAGGAGAAGGGTCTGCAGTCTGTGCTGCAAAGCCACCTCTTCCCAGAGAGCTGGTGCAGGGCAGCTCTGTGAGATGGAGCCTGGGCTGGTGGGAGCTGGAGAAACACAGAGCAGCTCTGCCGCGATCCCCGTGCTGGAGCTGCAACTCCCCAGTGCTCCGCGTGCAACCTCCGCTGTTCTTTTATAACCTTACAGAGTGCGGGGAGAGTCTGGAAGGTCAAGAGCATCCCGGCCTCGGTGACGGCAACCAGCATCTAAACACCTCCTGCTACCCGTCGACGTGTATCACGGACGTCCTGCTGAGCTACAAGCACCCGGAGGTGCCCTTTGGGATGGAGCAGGCCGGGGTGTAACCAGGAGGGAGTGAGTAGCCGTGTCTTGTTCTTTCCAAGTGCACGTTCTGAAGGATTCTGTGTGCGGCTCCTTCCTTGTCCTCTTGCTCTGGGGTGAGAGACTGGCTTCCATGTGTGTCTCCTTCCTTGTCTCCTTGCTCTGAGGGGAGAGACCAGCTTCCATCTGCATTTCTTTCCTTGTCCTCTCACTCCAAGGTGAGAGACTGGCTTCTATCTGCATCTCCTTCCTTGTCCTCCCACTCCAAGGTGAGAGATCGGCTTCCATGTGTGTCTCTTTCCTTGTCTCCTTGCTCTAAGGGGAGAGACCGGCTTCCATGTGTGTCTCCTTCCTTGTCCTCTCGCTCCAAGGTGAGAGACCGGCTTCCATCTGCGTCTCCTTCCTTGTCTTCTTGCTCTAAGGGTTGAAACTCAGCTCTGAGCTTTCACCCTGGGGCTGCCTGCGGTGCCCCCAATTCCTTCAAGGACAGGATCCCTCCTTCCTGGCCTTCGCTGCCCTCCCAGAGCCCTGTTGGCATCAGTAGCATTTTCCTTCTGAGTCCGGCTTGGGAAGGTGGTGGAAGCCGCGCTGCCGCTCTCCCCTAACCGCTGTCCCTCTCTCTCTCCCGCAGGTTCGCTGTACAGCTCTGAAACAAAAAGGTCCATTTTAAACCAACAGTATCTAGCAGCATCGCGCCAAATCGCCGTAGTATTTCTGACTAACTGGAATACCATGGCCCCTTTCCTCATAATCACTTCATCCAGCGTGTTGTTCCTTTGGTTTCTTTCATTGTTTTGGCCACATTTTGCGTGTAACTCCGGCTGTCGCAGAACTAAAACCTGAGTCCTACACGTCGGCAGAGGATTCCCGGAGCGCTGAGTCCGCTTCGGAGGGCACGGCGGAGCGGACGGGACTGACGCCTCCCTGGGGGGGAAGGCTCCGATGGGATCCCAGCTCCCCAGGCAGCTGGAGGCTGCGCTGTCCTTCACCCCCCAACCCCAAACCCGAACCCCCTTTGCACTGGGAGCCGGGGCGAGGGCGCTGCCGGCCCAGCAGATCCCGCGTCCCCCCCCCGGGGGCTCCGACCGCCCGGCCGGCCGGCGGGGAACACCCCCTGGTGCAATATGCTTCTCGTCTCACCTTCGTCCGCTTCTGTCCCCTCTCCGTTTGTCAGCGTGCAGAGACAGACCCCCCACTGCCCCCTTCGCCTTTTCTTT
>WAAB01014354.1:496-65631 GCA_013389865.1 Piaya cayana | reverse complement strand
AGGTTGGAGCCTGGTGCAAGAGAGAGATGAGATCGCTTTCACTTTCTAATATTTTTCTCGTGTCATATAATGTCGACATTATATGACATTATATGACATTATATGACATTATATGACATTATATGACATTATATGACATTATATGACATTATATGACATTATATGACATTATATGACATTATATGACATTATATGACATTTTAGATTTAGATTAGATAGTAATAAGATTTTTGTTTCCTCTGGGGGTGCTGAGGCTCTGGCACAGGTTGCCCAGGGAAGTGGTGGCTGCCCCGTTCCTGGAGGTGTTTAGGGCCAGGTTGGATGAGGCCTTGGGCAGCCTGGTCTGGTGGGAGGTGTCCCTGCCTGTGGCAGGGGGATTTGAACTAATGATCTTTAAGGTCCCTTCCAACCCAAACTTTTTCAGTGNGGGAGGGGAGCGGGAAGAGGGGGAGCGGGAAGAGGGGGAGCGCGAGGGGGGGCGCGGGGCGGGGCTCGCGGGAACCGCCCAACCCGCGGCCTCCTCGCCCCCCTCAGCGCGGCGCGGGGCCGGCAGCCAATAGGGCGGGCGGGCGGCGCGTGCGCGTGGGCCAACGGGAGCGGCTCTTGTAGGGACCGCTTGGCGCCCGAGTCCCTCGCAGAGCCGGCGGTGAACGGTGCGGGGAGCGGAGCGGAGCGGTGGGGGCACGCGCTGGGTCCTAGGGGGGCGCCGCCCGCAGCAGGTAGCGGGGAGGGTGGGGGGGAAGGATGAGCCGCCTCATCGCATCCCGCGGGCGCGAGGGGCCGCCAGGCCGGAGGCGCGGAGCGGCTGAGGGGGAGAAAGTGAGGGGCGAGGCCGGCGGCCCCTCATCGACCTCCTCGGCCGCCGCCGGGCGCCCCGCGGCCTCGAGGAGCCGCTGCAGCCCCGAACCCGCTTGGGATGTGCAGGAGAGACCTGGGGTGGAGGTTGGAGCCTGGTGCAAGAGAGAGATGAGATCGCTTTCACTTTCTAATATTTTTCTCGTGTCATATAATGTCGACATTATATGACATTATATGACATTATATGACATTATATGACATTATATGACATTATATGACATTATATGACATTATATGACATTATATGACATTATATGACATTATATGACATTATATGACATTATATGACATTATATGACATTATATGACATTATATGACATTATATGACATTATATGACATTATATGACATTATATGACATTATATGACATTATATGACATTATATGACATTATATGACATTATATGACATTATATGACATTATATGACATTATATGACATTATATGACATTATATGACATTATATGACATTATATGACATTATATGACATTATATGACATTATATGACATTATATGACATTATATGACATTATATGACATTATATGACATTATATGACATTATATGACATTATATGACATTTTAGATTTAGATTAGATAGTAATAAGATTTTTGTTTCCTCTGGGGGTGCTGAGGCTCTGGCACAGGTTGCCCAGGGAAGTGGTGGCTGCCCCGTTCCTGGAGGTGTTTAGGGCCAGGTTGGATGAGGCCTTGGGCAGCCTGGTCTGGTGGGAGGTGTCCCTGCCTGTGGCAGGGGGATTTGAACTAATGATCTTTAAGGTCCCTTCCAACCCAAACTTTTTCAGTGATTAGGAAAAACTTCACCAAAAGGGTTATTGGGCACTGGACCAGTTATCGGTTTTCAGGCAATGGGGTGGTTGAGTCACTATCTCTGGAGGTATCTAAAAGATGAGTAGATGAAGTGGTTAGGGATATGATTTAGCAGTGGACAGGTATGGTTGGATGTGATGATCTCAGAGGTCTTTTCCAACCTAGTGATGTTATGATCTGAAACGTGCACTCTACAATCTCAAGATAGGTGATGCAAACTGACAGTCTGCATCGTAAGTCAGCCTTAATGTCATCCACGAACAACCATCAAGGCTCACTGAGTGTGCTTATTTTTTTTATTTTCCAAGTACTTCCAGACGGAGAAGAGTCTGTGTTTTGGTTGCTACTGACATAATAATATTTGTTTTAAATGTCACAAAATAGAAAGCTATAGTTTTGGTACTCTGAAATGGAAGTTTTTTGGTTCAGTATAAATATCATTTCTAAAACACATGTAACTTTAAGAAAATTAGTTCTGAGGAATTTCATGTTGTATATGAAAAGGGCTCTTTATCAGGGAGTGTAGTGATAGAAGGAGGGATAATGGTTTTACACGGAAACAATGTAGATTTAGACTACGCATTAGGAGATATTTTTTCCTGTGAGAGTGTTGAGGAACTGAAACAGTTTAATATTTATTTAAGGTTCCCATTCTGTCATTTTGTGGAATGTTCTGTTTCTTTAAAGAAGAGTTCCGGTTCAATGGGTCCACGTATCAGGAAACAGTTAAGTGGTTCCACATATCTTGGTGTGTACAGCAGCCCTTAACTCCAGTAGAGGATTGGAGTCCTTGTGGAGCTGGAGGTGTTTGGGGCTGCAGAAAGACTTTCTTGGGTGAACTTTAAATTGTGGCTAATTGCAGCGATATGCTGGTTGGTAGCAGACTTGTAATTGAAGCCAGCTTGAATCCCATGGAAACGGAAACTTTTAATTTCATTTAACCTACTTTACAGCTTTAATAACTGATAGGTTTTGCTATTTTAATAAGTGTTTCAATAATAATTAAACCAGAAATGGAGCATGTAGGAGTTTTACTATATTTGATATCTGTCTGTACTGTATCTTCCCCAGTTCATGATGTCTGTACCTCGTAACTGAGCTACCATTATTTCAGCAATTGGGAGATTATGTATTGAGTATATATCTCTAGGATCTCTATTCTTCGGCTTTTCTACTCTGGTTCTGTACCCTTCTCTTGAATATAGCTGGTTTAAAAATCAGCCTTTTCCTTACCCAAAAGTTTCTACAACTGGTTATGAAAGACTGACTTTGTAGGTTTTTTTTCCCTTTGAACTGCTGCAGAATTATATGGTAATATGCAAATTAGATCTGTAATTTTTTACTGCAAGTACTTAGTCTCTATTTACTTTTTGCGTTACTAGAGACAATTTTAACAGTAAAAGCATAGTGGGCAATTGTGTTCCTTTAAGTGTGACTGTCTAATGTAGAGGCATGTTTTGGACATGATAAATACTTCTTCCTTCCTATAGTTACGATCCCCCCCACTTCCCCCCCCCCCGCCCCTCAGGCTCTCATTGTCTTTAGCAGCTGTTTGGGGTGATTCTTGTTAATATGAAGTTAGTGTTGAGGTAAAATTGTGACTTACAATAGCAAAGGATTACTCCTCATTTGGTATTTAGTGTTCCATGGACTTTGACAATATACAGTCTATCTTCTAGCCAAACATCAGCAGAGAGCATTGTTAAGTATCAGTTTTATAGTGCAATTCGTGACAATGTGCCAGGGTTCTGCCTAAAGAGTCATAGAGAGAGTAATAGATGCCTTTGAATACCTGTACTAGCATTTCTTTTGCAAATAGAGAATTAGTCCATCCATAGAACCTCTTGGCTCCAAAGAGACCAGGCTGAATCTACTTTTGACTGCCATGAACCAAAAGGTCCTCTGTCCATCTTCCTGTTTTGAGTTCTAGCACTTGTAGGAACTCTCAATTGCTCACAGGCACTGTACTTCCAGTGCTTGTAAGGGATGTATAACAAACCGACGTGGTTATACAGCAGTTTGGAAAGTTAAAGCAATTTCTAGAAAACATACTAGTTGATGTTGAAGACATGGCTGTATGGTTTGCAGTAATTTCAGATTTGGTTAGCTTCTCCCTTTTAGACAGCCTTCTCTGTGCATGTGTGTATTCTGTGTGCATTTGTTGTTGGGTTTTGGTTTTTGTTTTTTTCTTTTAGCACAAAATATTAGATGTTTGAGGAGGATCTGTGTTCAGTACAGCATGCCTGCTACTTGTCTGTAGGAAGCAAGAGCTGCTGGGTACCAGAAGGCAAACAAACAAAAACTTCTGAAAAGGAACCAATGTAATCAAAACTTGTAGTTGGTTAGTTTGGTACTTTGTAGGTGGACGACTTCTGATAGAGTCCTTTAATGGCTGGGCATAGTTACTAGCTTCTTGTATGTCCACAGTGTTTATCTCAGTTGCTAATTCTGAGCCTTGCAGCAATTGGGCAGTCAGTAGTCCTCCAGCTCTGCTTTGTTTCACTTCAACACTTGTGAAGTTTGGAAGTTGAACACAGTACTATGAAATACTGTCTCCGAATAGACTGGGTATTCCTATTTGCTTTTTTTTTTTTTAAATTCTGGGTGTTCTTAAACCAGTCTTATAGTAAGGCCCTTTAAATTAACTGTTCTTCTTTGCCTTTGTGAAGCTTTTTACAAACTTTATCAAAGAATGTGTGAGACTTGATGTAGACCGCTACTTTGTTCTTTTGTGTGTGGTTAGAAAAACTATGCTTACTAGACCATGCTAAGCTGCTGTTTGGTGTTGGTAGCTGTACCTTCACTGTATGATGCCATCCTTTCCATGTTATTGTTCAGCTTAATATTTGTAACTTTTTAGTGCTTGTGGCGTAGTAGGCATAAATGATAGATCTGAGTAGCGCATCTGTTGATATAGAAAAGGATTGGAACCCTTAGCATCTGCATGATTAGTATCAGCTACAGGAGTGGAGTAAATACCTCTGTTCTTCTGATAAGGAAGAGAGAGGCATCATTCATCTAATTTATTGTGTTCACTTTTATTTGTCTTGTTTCTAGGACAGATAGGCAATCTGTTAGTAGAACAGATGTTGTATGTCTCCACCCCCAAATCTTCCTTAAGTTATCTGAAATGTTCAGTTGAGAGGAGCAGAGAGGATCAGTAAGGTTGGTCATTTGGGATTTTTCAGTTGAAGAAGCTGCAGGACAGTATGGAAGGAGTCTGGAAGTGTTAATTCTTAGGATTTCAAATTCAGTGTGTAATGTCTGCTGTAAAATGTGGCTCAAGATCTCTAACTCTGTAATAATATGTGTAATTTAAAACACAAGGGGGGAACTCAACTCAAGTTGGAGGTTATGTTCTTGATTTAAGTATTCTGATTGTACGTTCTTTGTTAATGAAGCTAATCATACATGCCAAGGCAGTCTCCATAAAGGACTGGCTCAGATGGCATATCTTGTCCTTTTGCTGTTTTGAACAGAATGTAATTGCACGTGCAGTTTTTGAGTAGTTCTCTGCTCTGTCCTGTTAGATCCTTGGGCCCCTCAACACAAGAAGGATGTTGAGGCTCTGGAGAGAGTCCAGAGAAGAGCAACAAAGCTGGTGAAGGGGCTAGAGAACAAATTGTGAGAAACACTCCTAAAATATGAAAAAAGGACAAAGTCTTCCAAGCAAAGATAATAGTATTTATTTTACAGTTCAGCGCTGAATTGGATGCCCTTCTAAAAAAGGCATACTACAGAGGCTGGTCATAGGTTTTTTATACTGGTTTAACATGTGTATTCAGACAGATTTTGAGNCTCTTCTCCCAAGTGACAGGGGACAGGACGAGAGGGAATGGCCTCAAGCTCTGCCAGAGGAGGCTCAGGCTTGACATAAGGAAAAAATTCTTCATTGAAATGGTCATTGGGCATTGGAACAGGCTGCCCAGGGAGGTGGTTGACCCACCTTCCCTGGAGGTGTTTAATGTGTGGGTAGATGAGGTACTGAGGTGCATGGTTTAGAGATTGGTGGGAATGGTTGGACTCGGTGATCCGGTGCGTCTCTTCCAACCTGGTGATTCTATGATTCTGTGATCAATATAAAGAGTATATGGATCTGGGTTTTAATTGTCTAGATACCTCTTACCTGTGAAACTAGGCAAACTCATGAGCCCCTTGAGTTGTTTATCATCATGCCCCCTTCCCTCTTCTTGGTTTTTGGCTTTCCAAAGTTGTTTGAAGAATTCTAAACCTCCTCCCAGCAAAATGACAGTATCACAGAAACAACTGGAACAATAATCCTGCGGCTGCTGCTAAGGCTTTTCCTAGTGCTAACCTAGACTGGGTATCTACATACTCATGCGAAGGCTAATGTGATGCCTTGGGTAAATTTTCTTAATGCAATGAATAAGAATTGAGTGAACCCGTAGCTTCAACAGTTTATGTAGTAGTTAACTGTGAACACTGATGTATTCATTATGTTATATGTATGTTCTTCAGGCAAGTTTTGTTGTGTTTGGCTTTTTTTTTCCCCTCCTTTCAGGGTTAAGTCGAATCATTTATGCAAAGTAAGAGACATAATTTATGCAACTACCTTGATAAACTTTGAGGCTTTATCTTGTAGTCCTTTCATAACCAAAAGCACGAGGGAGGTTTCTAATGCATATTTCTAATTAACTTAGATAAAATGATTGGAGCTATGATCTTGCTTAGTGAATCTTTCATCTGCTTGTCTCTTTTCATAAAACTCGTTTGAAAGCTTTCTGGTTGTGTTAAACATGTTTCCACATGAGCTGGGCAACTTAAAAGAAATTGTGTTTTAATACATTTTAAGAGGAGGGACTTAACTATGGAGGAAATATAATTACGGCAAGGGAAGGAACTGCTCTCGTACTTTGTGAACAGAGTACTTACTACTTGAAAGTGATTTCAAAATCGGCTGGTACAGAGTACGTCTGAGTAGAAGCACAAGTGAATAGAAGTTTGTAGTAAAATCAAAATTTTTGGTGAAAGAAGGGTTATGAACATGCACATGAGAAGTATCTGTGTAACCACATGCATCAAATACCTTTAATGATGAAATTCTGCTGAGATCAGCTCAGCAGAGCCCCACATTGAGGTTGGGTTCTTCTCAAGAAGACGGAAGGATTAAAGGTGGGTAAAGACCCTAGAATTCTGGGCGCAGCCTTAATTTCATAATCTTACCTTCACAAGGATGTCTTCAAATAGCAAATTAAATAGTTTGTGGATTGGGCTGAATGCTGCTCATAACTTACAGTTGTGAGTTAGCTGGTTCAAATTCACTGTTTTCCAAAAGCAGTTGAGTGACTGCTATTCTTGGGTTTTGTTGTTGTCTTAAAGGAGGTGACAGAACTACTTCAGTGTCTGGTGTCGATCTATATTATGGTATCAATTCTGTAGTGCTATTAAACAGTTAGCGTGCAGTATTAGTTAAGTCTCGGCTGAATCAATTTAATAATGCTCTTTACCTTGAATATATGTACTGCCAGAGGTAGCATTATATCCTAGAAGAATGTAACCCGAGGAGCATAGAGCACAGGAAAAAACTTTCAATGTCTAGTGGTCTACGTGTATTTCTGTGGTTAGGAATAGTGAGGAGAAGAATTGGTGCTTTTTTTTTTTTTTTAAAAGCAAGACTACGTTATTTGTGGACATAAGGCTGGCTTATGTTATGTCAACTTTGACCTATCTTTATTAGTTACTCTAACTGGTGTAGTCTTTCAGTAGATAAATAATTTAAAGTAGACAAATCTCTTCATTGGCAGTAGGTTAGTATCTTTGAAGATTGAAGAATGTGCCTAGTTTGAAATGTCTGTTGTTGCTTTTCAGAAATTTTCTAATATACTCAGCCACAATAGATATTTTCTAATATCTGTCAGCCACAAGTTTGCCATATTCGATATACAGCTTCGGGTCTTCTGGTGGAATTTGTACTGCAGCTGTGATGCACTGGCGATAATCTTTTGGATTGATTTTGTTTTGTTGCATTTCACTTCTATGTAGAGATCATCAGTACAGGCATGTTAGGATACACAAGAGAACTTTCTGTTACCCTGAATGCACTCCAGTTACTTGTCTTGAAAGCGTGCAGTGAGACACTTGCCATCTGATGTACTACCAGGCATATTAGCTAGCCAGTCTTTGCTGTTTTAAATTAGTAGACTCATTTTGATCATTAAAAATGTAATTGTTCTAGTCCACTTCAACCCTTACAGTTTGTTTTCCAGCTCCTGAAGATGTGCTAAGTTTCTTGGCAGGCTTATCCTGCAGGGTACTGTGGCTTACAGGTGGTGAAGAAAATGACCTTGCAGAGAGTAGATAAGAATGTTGATAAAACATGGATAAGTTTGTCTTTGTTCTAGCTTTGGGAAGAATCCCAAATTTTCCCCATGATTGTGAAGTTTGGAATAGATATGTTATAAGGTTAACTTACACCGAGGGCAGTTAACAGGAAATGCTCTGTTCCATCATTTCAGGCTCTACTTATCTTCTAAAACAGTGTCTTTCACAGATGAAGTTTCTCAATGGATATAACCTTGGACAGTCAAGGCAAACAAACTATCATCCTTCACTGATATGCTGAATAAGTATTGTCCAAATAGGGCAGATCATTGACCCTGGTGGTTGTTGAAAATGTGGACATTCTGCTGATAGCCTTCATTGATTTACTTTTGTGGAAACAAAACACCAGATGAAATGAGACATGATATGATATGGCCTAGGCTGGTCTTTTTGGCAGTAATCTTGTTTAGGCGAGTTACATATTACTTCCTTTGTTGCCTGAATCAATTTTTTTCTTTTGGTTTTTGGCTTACTGTGGTGTCCTTGCAATGTGGCAGTTGGAAGAATTTTTGTAATGATTTTTTTTATGGTGTGTATACATGCATGTGTGATGTTTAAAAACACTTGTTTCATTCAGATTTGATGTCTAGATGGACTTAAGCTCCTGAATATACATAAATAAAATGCTGCTTCTGCCTTAGTTTTAGACCTTTTTTCTTTTATAGCTGCTACTGCTAGGTTCAAGCTGTTGGAGGGAAAGGGTGAAATTAGTTTATCAGACTGTATTTTGGCAGAACTTTATGGCTTGTTGCTGATGCTTGGGAAGTTGGGAAATACATGCTTTCTATTTCCTGAAAGTGATAATCTTGACATGATTGAATTTGGAGGGACTGTGGTGTTGACCTCATGTTTGTCAGGTGATAAACTAGAAAGTGGACCTTTAATCTCAGCATTCACACTCTTTCTAGTTGCTGGATTTAGCATTTAAATGTTCAGTGGAGCTGCACAAGCTTTTCTGGCACTTGGAAAGCAAATCTTTCAGCATCTTGATTTGTGTTTGGACAAATCTGAGCATTGATCTTTTTTTCCTGTTAAAAACAGAATTGTCCTTGTTTTGAGAGTCATAGAGACCTCTGAAGTAATGAGTTAAATATTGCTGCAGTAGCTCTGAAGGCAAACAGAGCTGCCGTTGTTTGCTCCATAATAGCACTTGCTCAGCCTAGGACACTAGAATTTTTTACTAGATGGGGAATGTTGGCTAGGATCCTGGAGTGTAGGGGTGCTTCTTACTGAAGTGCTTAGGAGCCCTTGATTTATCAGAGGACAGCACTCTTCAAATGAGCATTATCTCCAAAGTGTCACTGGTGACTTAGCCCTCAACCTGTGAATTCAGAAGTATCACCATTGGTTGCTCTGTAGCAACTTCCCAGAAGCTGCTTCTGCCAGAGTCTGTTTGTCCCCACAAGTCATCCAGTAATTTTAATCATACCTGTTCTAGAGCAAGCATTCTTCACTGAACTCTTATTAATGCTTCTGGCTGACAGATTTTGCTTTTTCTTGGCTTCTATTGGTTGAAGTAAGTAGCTACAATACGGGGATTCAGATATTCCTAGGTGTGCATTAGACGATTTTGCATTTGATAGGAGTTGTCTGTGTGCTGTTTGAAGATGTAGCTGTTAGCAAGTTATTGGAAAAACTGGCTAAAATGTGTTAGTGATTAATAGCTGTAGTTTACTTGTTGCAAACATGCAAGGAGTTGATCTCTAAAACTAAATAAAATGATTGGGGATATTTAAATGTCAACCTTGAAATGCTAAATTCAATTTTGCTTTGTTATCTTGCAAATGGTAGGACCCGCTCAAGCCTTTGTGTTAGAGGTCAGACCACATTTCCACCGGGGACTACACCTTTCTTAACTGTGGTTTGGTTTTGTTAAAAAAAAAAAAACAAAAAAAACCCCCAACCACCTACCAAATTATGATGTTGTTCTTCAGTAATTTGCTGCCATTAATAACTCTAAAAAGTGACACAGGTTATATCTCACAGGTACAATACAAATCTGTTCCGAACTTGAAATTAGGAGTTGCCGGCAATGCCGGCAATGCTATGCTAACTGGCATGTGGAAATGCATTCTTGGAGAAGGCAGGGAAAGGTAGAAAATAGGAACATTCTTTCCTGCATTTGAGAGAACGTGTCTTTCTAGGAGGGCAAAACATGCAAAACCATTGCAAACTTTCTTCATTCACACCTAGATTCCATACGTGGTTTTTAACCTTAATTGAAATTAGGTGCTTTTCAGCAGGTCCCTCACAATCCTAGTGTTTATTGCTGTAACAGCAATGTGTACTTCTGAAAAGGTCACTGATTCTGTTTCCTAGCTGGAATCTTCCTAGGGGGCTGGAACTAGATGATGAACTTCATGTGGAAAATCAGTATGAATAAAGTCTACCAGATGGTAGTTGTCAGAGAGCAGGGTAAAGGGAAGTGATGCTGGGAGTTTCTAAAACAATTCTGTCAATCCTTTAAAAACAAAACAGTCCAAAAAATTTATCTTGTAGAGGTGGTGTTGTCTCTCGGGTGTGAATGTGAGTATTTATGTATGAGGTTTTTTTTAAGTGAACCCATTTCCTGATTATACTTAATTGTAGCTTTGGATCTGAATGTTTTGTAGATCTGGTATTCTATGAGAGTTTCAGGATGATGAAGTAATTTTTCCTGATCTGCTGTCAACCTCATGCTCAAAGGAGTATGGTCAGAAATAACCAAGATAGAAAGAAAACTAGAAACCAGAATAAATCCAAGTTTCCTATCATATGACCCTAAATATTGTCAGCATTGTTCAGTTAGCTGAAAAGTTGTACTGTAGCAACACGGTTATTTCCACTGGTTGCAGAACTTTTTCATTGTTTTGGCTTTTAGGAACAGATGTTGGCTTGTAGCCCAGGGGTGTTGTAGAAAGGTTCCTGTGTTTACATAGCCAAAGACTGTATTTGCCCGTGTGAACAGGTTTGCAGATTGAGGATATGGCATTATATCAGAAGTAGTATTAAGCCTTCTGTTGAGGAAGGGCAAGTGAACTGGTGGTATTAAAGTACTGTCATAAGTATTCCACCCCTTCATATGGAGTTATGTCTAGGCAGATAAATTAGTAATAAGATTATGTTGGAACCATAACAAAACTGAATCTTGGTGACAAAAATGGTACAATAATGGTTGCACAAGTTTCCTCTTCCCTTTTTGACAGAAGTCTTATCCTATGTGTGGCGGCAAGCATACAGATTTTTAGATGGAGATGGAGTCGGATGGTGTATGCAAAGACCAGGAAAGTGAAAGTTACTATTGAGCTATCTCCTCATAGAGAGCATTAACTGTGACTTTAAGAGCCACAGAATGAAGATAACAGGCCTATGTCTTACATTGGAAAGGGAAGAATTACTCATAAGCATGCTCTGTCTTGCTGTCTGTGCTTTATTGCAGGAGGTGGGCTTTGAAGTTTGCATTGAAGTCTCTTGACTATGTGGCAAAAGTGTTTTAATGTTTCCCTCCATCCACCTCTGTCTCATTGTTAAAGAACCAATTTTGGATGGACTGTCACGAATGGAAATAGCAGTGCTTGTTCTGTTCTGAACTTAGTACTGCATCCCACTGTCAGTTTTTTTTAGATGCTTCACTAATAAATGCAAGACCTAATGGTGTCAAAGAAGGGAGTGAAAATTAAGATTTGGAGTGTTGGACAGCAAAATGTAAGACTTTTTACCCAGACTACTGAAACTGGGAGTTGTGCAGGTGATAATTCATTTCTGGCAAGTAATTATTTACAGCTTGTTCAGAGGTTTTGTTGTGACACAACATTTAAAGAGCACAGTACAAGTGCTTTAATATGACAGTATGGAGATGTAGGCATGTGTTCAAAAATATTTACTTTTTAGGCAAAAAGTGCAAATTAAACTGGTACTTGTTAACTTCTAACATACAGCATCTCGTTTATTCTCTGGTAAGTTCCTGCTTGCAGTAACCTGCTATTACAAAAGAACTAAGCATGTTTAGAAGTTACATTCCTTTATTCTTGGGTAGTAGGTAAAAAAATGGGTCTCATCCTGTTTAGGTATTCAGTGTTGTAATTCTTACTTGCAGAGAAATTATCTCCGTTCAGGAGAGCATGGTATCTGACCCTTTTTGGTAGCATTTTGGTTGTAATGGTTTGTCTGTGAACCTGCTACAAGAGACTACAAGTAGACTTCCCCTACATCACCTTGTTGCAAGTCTAATAGGAAGGATTGGTATAACATAGTGGAAGTGTATCCATATGCTACAGTCTTCTGCAGTAAAAATAAGCTGTTCAAGGGTTATGCTGAAGATAAATAAGGGTTATATGTAAAAATGCTGGTATATCAAACTTTATGGAATGGCTTCAAGTTAGCCTGAAGCACAGATTGAGTTCTAAAGGTCACAAAGGTTATGGTCCAAAGACTGCATTAGTGTAAAAATAGCAGTATATTGTCCTTAAAGTCTTGCAATTTCCAGTATCTAGAATTAGACGTAATCATAGAATTGTAGAATCACCAGGTTGGAAGAGACCCACCGGATCATCGAGTCCAACCATAATATCCAAGTGGTTGATTAAAGGAGGGTAAAGAAATAATTCTCATAGTTAACTTTAACTGAAGCAAAACCTACAATGCTTCTGAGCTTTGTGCTGGATTTGAGTAACAATCCCTTGCCCTTTGTTTTCTTCCGATGCATCACTGTGGATAACTCAAATCTTTAGTTTGTGTGAGAATTCTCATAGCTCACTTCGGGGAAAAATAACAATTCATGAAAAGGTTGGAAATGTGTAATCCGTGAAACTGTATTGTAATCAATGTAAAACCAGCAGGTCTCATGCAAAGAAACTAACTATGAGTTGCGATAGAAAATAGGAGTCTGTGCCTGTAAGTCTTTATTTGACAAATTAAGGAAAATCAGCTATGAATACCTTTAAGATAGTTCCCTTCTGAGTTGGCACACAGCTGCATATGGTGCTGCCAAAATTCAGAGCTGTTCCACAGATCACTTTCTGAAAGGCTGTTGAGGATTTTCATATTTATTTGCTTTCACATTTTCTACCAACAAAAAAAACGATTCCTCTGAGCAGTGACTTGATCTTTGGGAAGGGATAGAAATTGCAGGGAGCCAGATTGGGCAAACAAGGTAGGTGCTCAAGTATGGTCATGTTTTTCTTAAGTTAAAACTGCTTCACAGACAAAGTGTTATGGGCTGGCACATACCCATATATTCTGGATGAGGATAAGAAAATGTCTATATCTGAACATGCATCTGCTTGTACTGGGTGAAGTGATTGACTTGAGCCTTGTTCTAACCTGTCGCAGTGAGACATGTTCTTTAACAAATCTCCTTGTCTCTCCTTGCCCACTCTTGGTTCTTGAGCTATAGAGTTCATCTTAGTTTCCTTTGTGAGACCTCCTATACCTTCTCTCTGGCCTAGTAATATTTGTAGTAAGGCTCATCTTAACACTGACAGGGGACTTTGCTGACACAGACAAAATACCAGAGCTGGCAATCAGCAGATGCCTGGCTCCCTGTCTTCTGTCAGCATATCAGAAGTGTCTGCTTGTGACTATATTTTAATGACACGACCTTTAATTTACATGGAACAGACACTTAGCATGGTAAAGGACCATGCACATAGAGATAAAAATAGGCTAAAGTTGAACTGTTTTCCTAGACTGAGTGACTGTCTAATTCCTTAAGACACTGTCAACAGGGGCAGTTTACAAGATGATCTGGGATGATTGTAGTGACCCTTTGGGACTTTGTTGGAATGTGGTGAAAAAAGGTGAAAAGACATCTTTAAGTACTGGTTATAGGTTATTTAAAAAAAAAAAAAGTTGTTAAGCATTTCTTGTGGATATGAGGCTGAATGTTTGCATCTGTGCCTTTTTTTTTCTTCTGCAAATTTGAACTCATCCAAGTTCCTTAATACACTTCTGGTTTTGATTTTTAAGGTCATCATGGTTTCCATCCCTGAATACTATGAAGGAAAGAACATCCTCCTGACGGGAGTTACAGGCTTCATGGGAAAAGTACTTCTGGAAAAGCTACTCAGATCTTGTCCTAAAGTGAAAGCAGTGTATGTATTGGTAAGACAGAAAGCAGGGCAGACACCTGAAGCACGAATAGAAGAAATTATCAGCTGTAAGGTATGTGACTATCTAAAAGGTTTTCTGTGCATACTGGGTGGGGTATTTTCCTCCTGAAAAGTCTCATTACCTTAATATTCCAGCAATGCTGGGCACTCTTACTACGTGAAGAACCATCCATCAGTGCTGCTCATCTTGCTAATACAGATCATCCCGTCTATGATAAGGTGAAGAGGAAGGGGAAAGGTTTCTAGCATGAACTTTGCTAAAGCAGAGTTTGCTTATTTATATCTAGTTCTTTCTCTTACGGGACATGGGAGTTGACAGTTTAATTTTTCAGGCCTAGGGAGGTATATTGAGATGCCAGGTGGTCTCTTTATAGTGTGTGCTTAGAAGGTGCTTAAAGGGAGCAATAAGAAAGTATGAATGCATTTAGGCTAGGAGGTATTAGTTGTTTAAGGTAAGACAAAGAATTTCTACAACTTCCATGTCAAAACTCTAGCTTATTGCTCAGAAGGAGCTGCTTTGCAGTCCCATGTGATGTCAGAATGTGGCAGGATGAGTTACAGAGGGGTTCTGTCTTAAAATTGAGTCACAAGTTTTCTCTGTGTAAAATGGTCAATTCCTCCTTCTCTGAAACAAGGAAAAGATCTTCAGGATAAGCTGAGATGAAAAATGAAAAGTTTCTCAGTCTCCTTTTTGAATATACTATTAGCCAAATAAAAAATGGGGAACATTTGGGCAAAGGAGAGAGTAGCAGTAGTGTGGACTGACCTAGACTTCAGTAAGGCTTAAACCTCAATATAGCTTTGGGGAAACTAATGTGTTGTAAAAGGCTTTTAAATTTGAGTCCACAGCATCTGCTCCTAGTCAGTCTTAGCAGGAACTGGTATAATCTGATGTATTTTATGAGTCTCAGTGAGTACTTACTGTTGGAACAAATTCACAGTTGAAATCTTGGTAAGTAGGGCTACCGTTTACAGTAGTCCTATGTCTTAGTCCCTAGAGTGAGAGCATAGAGGAGTGGTGCTGCACACCTGTGCAGGCATTCATGGGGCCAGATGTTTGTTCTGTCTTCATCACCTGGTGAGACGAATTAGATTATAAGTGTGTTGTTTAGCTGACGTTAATCGAGATTGCTCCAAAAGACTATGAAATTTTTTAATAGGATCTTTTGTCTTAAGTTGTCCAGTTGTAAGGCCTCTGCCGGTAACTTGTTGGATGGACTAAAGTGTTCTACAGATCCTTGGACGTTCTGTTCTGTGAAGAGTTTAAAATCCAAATAGGCAAGTGTGATAATTAAACGGAGCTGCAAATAGCCAAAAATTGTGGTTTCTTCTTGCTTTGGACTTCAGATATTCAATTCCTCTGTTAATTTGCCATAAAATTGCATGTACTCTAGGTGTTCTGTTTTCTCTTTGTAGTGGTGTCAGTGCTAGTATGAGGTATGTAGGAATAACACGTGGCTGTGGATGTGAAAAGTGGCAGAACAGATACAAAGCGCAGACTAAGGGTACCAAACTAGTTCAAGTGCTTGTCCATGGGATTGTTTTTCTATTATAATGTTTGACATATTAATATGGTTAAAAGGTGGTTGCCTCAGTTCCCTGGAGGCAGGCATTGTCATTCCAACTAAAAAACATAGCAGGTTTATTTTCAAAATGACAAAAGGCTTCCTGCCCTTAGGTAAGCACTGTTTGCTGTACCCTGTGAACTAAGAATTGCAGAGGCTTTAAATGCTGTCTTGGTGGCTTTGTCCATTAAGGTGAAGTTTCATGTTTGGGAAATCAGTCCAGGACCCCTATCACCGGAGGTGTCCTATATTCTCACTGTAGCATTACCTGACTACTTTAGGGGGCCTGAATTAGGTGCATTAGCTCATAGTTGAGCTGAAAAAATAACTACCAAAAAAGTGTTACCTTCTCTTGCCAGGGCTGGAGAAGTAAAATGGAAGTGAAGAAGTTAGAAGGACCATTCTGTTTGGTAGCAGTGCAAACTTATGCCTTAAGAGTCCTGAAACTGTAGCATTATGTGGCTTAATATCTAGTTGAAAATGAGTTGACTTTTCTTCATTCTGCAAGTGTCATTTAACTATTTGTGTTCAGTATAACTGCATGCTTGGAGGGGGGGGAAAAAGTACTGCTGTGATTTTAATACATTATAATCAACTTGCATTGAAACAGTTGCTAAGAAATATGCCTAAGAAATATGCCTCTGTATAATTAAGAGGATTCTGCTCTGGTGAAACTTTCAGGTGTGTTTTACTCCCACTGTACTGTTTTGCTCAGGAAAACTTGCATACTAATGAGTGTAAATAAGATGAAGCAAGAATTTTTATCTGTGTGCAATAAGCCACATGGTTAGAACCCAGGTAATTATGAAGAGAATATATGATGGAATATAACTCGGGTGTGATTTTTTTCACATAAGAAGTTGAACACTAGATTGTTAGAATTTTATCAGATGTACGTAGCCTTTAACCCTGCTTTGGGTTAAAGCATGACTCGTGCAAGTCTGCAAGAATTTCAGTGGTTATTGTCAAACTTGAGAAGGAGCAGACTTCCCCCCCCCCNCCCCCCCCCCCCCCCCCCGTTTTACTCTGTGAAAAGAGAAGAGTCAACAGTATGTGGACTGCTACTGAAAATTTCTTTGAGTCCTGATGTCTAATAGAGACCATTCCTCCTTTCTTTTGATATTGGTAGAGATTTGTTTTTTAAGGACAGGGACAAGTATTAAAAAAATTTAAGTGCAAGTTGAAGACTTACTACCTTCTATACAACACATGCAATCTTCACTGCCTATTAGTTTGAATTTTTAATTGTGTTTTTTTAACAGCTTTTTGACAAGTTGAGAGAAGAGCAGCCAGATTTCAGAACAAAAATAATAGTAGTTACAAGTGATCTTACACAGCCTGGACTGGAACTCAGTGAACCAGTCAAGGAAGAACTTATAGAATGTGCTAATATAATATTTCACTGTGCTGCTACAGTCAGATTCAATGAATCGCTGAGGTAAGTCTGAAATTCTCTGTACTCTGGTCTGGTAAACCAGTGGCACTCCAAGGAGGGGCTAAATTGGGCATCTGCACAATCTTGCAAATATTCATGTTGTCATGCTGCTTCATGTAGTCTGTTTGTGTGCTTGGTCCATTTGATGATGCCCCTTAAGGTAATCATCTTTTCCCCAAAACTTATCTTAAGCTGTTGGGTTTTCATTTCCTGCTCTTAGAAAGATGGAGGCATATTTTTTTAAACCTGCTTTGCCAGAGGTTAGAATTACACTATTCAACATTGAAAAGTTTTTATCTTTTTAAAGCTTTAGACAAAAAGACAAATCCATTATTAGTGCTTAGAGACTAAATAAAAGGATTTTGTACTTTCATTTTAGGCCCCTCAGAATTTGTGTGTTTGGTTTGGTGAATTTTCTTTGTGGTTTTTGTTTTTTGTGTTTTTTTTTTTTTTCCCCCCAAGTGCCTGTACCTGAATTTCAAGGCCGTCTTGAAGAGAAGCTGTTAAAGACACATTGCTATTTAGTGTCTTCTAACTAACAGCATGCACTGCTTAGATCTCTGGGATGAGTAGAAAGGATATGAATAAATTATAGCTATATGTACTGTATGTAATATATGTTCTAGTAATGTTGGCTTTTTTTTTCGATAGTATGTAAAAGAGAACACAAACCCCTTCCTTGCTTGAAGGGGGAACACATTTTCAGAGGATGACTTTTTCTGGCAAAAGTGTAGGTGGAAACAGTTGTAGCACTTGCTTCCTACCTGATGAACAAGCAGGAGGTTAAGTGATGCTCAGTTTTCTCCTTATCTGCAGAAAGAAGAACGGAGGTTTGCGTTGGAGGGAGCAGGGATAAGTTAGATGCATAGGGAGAAAGGTGAGAACTGAAAGCTGAGAACTTCCATGGGGAACTGAATCTTGAGGAAATTCTAGAGAAAGGAGTAACAGGAGAAAGAAAAGATCATATTTGCCTTCTGTAACAAGTAATGATTTGCTTTAATGTTGAAACACTGGAGTAGATATCTATTTGGGTGCATGATTAAGGGCTCCAGTTTGGGGAGCGGGAGGTAAAGCAACTTTAAGATAAAACACTTAACTCTGCTTTTCTTTTGAGTTGTTCCAGAGGCTGGCACTACCTCTCTAAGAATGCTATACCGTATGCTGAAATGTCATAAAGTAGCCCATACTATAATCGCTGTTGTATGACCTTGAAATGTTAAGGAATGTCAATGTGGCAAAAGCCCACTGGGACTTGAAAACAGTTTGAGAAACTGGTGGAATGTTGTCTTGGTACAAAAAGCCACTGTCGGTTTCTGCTTTCTTGTTGGGCCCAGTATGTTGTTGGGCAAAACAGAAAATGTGGGCATTAGGTGCTCTGGCTTCAAGTCTTTCCTAACAGATGTGCTGAAATGGTCAGAGGAACCTTGCAAATATGAAGACCACATAGAGCAGACTTCATTAGATATTTAACAGAAATAACTTCTGTAATATTTAAAATACTTTGCTTGGGCCAGTGGTAAAAGCAAAGTCAGGAAAGCAAAATACTTGGGCTTAGTTTGGAACGCTTGCTAATTTGTGTTTGCTATAGAGTCTGTATCTTAAAGTGTTGCGTACAGCTCTGAGTGAAAACTCCTTTCTTTGACTTCCTGAAAGAGGCAGTGAAAGCCAAGAACAATACTTTTATCTGAGGGGAAATTGAGAAATTACATTTTCCGTTGAAGTTAATTGCTGTGGGATAGTGGTCCCAGTGCTTCAATAATCATGTGTGATAAAGCAGTCTTAAACCCAGAGCTTATTTGTAGGGTGGGGAAACAAGATTTTTTTTTTCCTTTGTTGATAAAGCTTTATTTGTCTCTATTTTTGAAACCTAGTCGTATGCTGTGCACAAGAAAATAAGCGCCCATAATAAGCTTTATAGGCTAGAGAGAATATCTGAATTGTATAAAACAATCATAGACACTGGTCAGTAAGCCTTGTTCTGCTGGGAGTTGTAGAGGTGTGTCTATTCTCCTACAGTGTCCTTAAGGACCATATTATAATGAAAAGCAGTGAAATTGGTGGAAGAAAGTGTGATTCTTGGTGCGTTTTCTTTCCCTCCCTCCCTCCCTGTTTTGCTGTTGAGTCTCGTGTAATCTTAAAAGATTAGGCCATTCTCTAGTAAAACCCTCTGAGCTTTTGCTTCTGAGTTGTTAACCTAACTCAACTTGAACTAGGAAGTTTGGAGATGCTGTTAAAACTGAAACATCTCATGTAGTAGCTGTGTGTTGCATGATTTCCTTCATGCTTTAACAAAAAGGTAAGATTGGGATTTTGCTTGAGGACATCAAAGATATGCTGACTTTTCCCCACTCTAGTAACAGAACATGAGAATGACAATAAATACAGGGTATAACTTGGGAAAATGATCCTGAGCACTGAGAGGAGTAGAACAATATGCTGCAGTCTTGAATAGGAAGCTAGGATGCTGCCTATAATGTTTTCTGGGGGTGGGTGGATGTTTAGGAATACTTTATATACCCATCACTGAGACATTTAGGAGTGTATTGACTGGTTGTTTTGTTTGGGGTGTGTTTTTTTTTTTTTTTTTGCTTGTTCTTGTTTTGGTTTCTGACAGTGAAATTTCTGTTTAATCGACAGAGATGCTGTTCAGTTAAACGTGGTGGCCACACAAGAGCTGCTCCTCTTGGCACAGCAAATGAAGAATCTAGAAGTGTTCGTGCATGTTTCAACTGCCTTTGCATATTGCAATCGAAAACAGATTGGGGAAGTAGTTTATCCACCTCCTGTTGATCCCAGGAAACTGATAGATTGTCTTGAGTATGTATTATATTTTATGAAGCGACTTCAGTTATCTGCAACCATTTTCTTCCTGATAATGGAGTACCAAAAAAGTGGTTAGGAACCTGAAAGATTAAAAAATTAACTTATGCTGTCCTAGAAGTCTGATGCTTTCTTTTTCTGTAAAGGCGGGGTACTGAGGTTTTATGGTCTCCTTCAGCTGATTTGGGTGTGGAAGGAGGGGGATTCTCATATCTATTCATATCTACTGTTTTAAAACAAGAGAAGCTTTGCTGTGAGCACCAGCACAAGAGTGGTAAAGACAAGAATCCTTTAACAGCAGCCTGAATGCCATAGAAACATCTGTCTGAAATACTGAAATAATATTACTTAACTGCTCAGAAGTACATTTGTAGAAATAGTTCCATGAGGTGTTTGGAGAGTGCAGACATTAAAACTCAGTTTCTGTGGCTGTTTGCTCCTGATTTGGCCATTGCTGAGGGGAGGAGGACCTATGGGCTGTGGAAATTACTTGTTCTGTGTTTTATTTTCTGTATGTGTTAGCTGGCCCTAACTGAAACAGATGGCAAATATGGGTTAAGTGTAATGCAATAATTCTAAATGGGTCTCTCTTCTTCCTTGTCATACAAAGTATCACGCCTTGTAAGTGAAGTATGAAACTGAAAAGAAATAATTTAAAAAAAAAATCTTTTTTAACTTGTTAACTATAGATGAAAGAACAATAACATTAAAAACAAGTGAGCCTCTACCTAGATTGTGCATTCAGCCAACCTTTTTTTTAATACTGTTGATGTTAAGTACACTTTCAAATCAGATATTCTGAAATAGTCATATTTTTATCTATCTTTTCACAAGCATGATAAATATAACTTCTTGTTTTAGGCTTGGGCAGCTGTCTGTATTTTAGAACTCATGGAAGTGCGGGAGGGTTTACTAAGACACATACAAACAGATTTGGGTCCCTTTCTGGGCTCTTCTACCACTCTTCCAACCCCAGTTTGTATTACGAAGGCAGTCTGATGTTAGCTTTAGTTATTAACTTTTAGTTATTCACTTACATTAGTGAATAACAGTGTTGGCTAAATTCCGTATGTGTGGCTAAGGTGTTGGGTGACTGAAGCAAATAAAATGAGTGTGCCTGCGTCCCAGATACTGATTTGCTGTGTATACATTTTGTGTTTGAGAATTTAGTTGACAGGATTATTGTAAAAGAATGTAGTACTTGTTCTGTAGTTGGTGTGTAATAAGTTAATTGGGAAAAAAAATGAATAGCATTGTGCTGCTTTCAGTAGTCACCGAGCATACAACCCCCCTCTCTTTTACAGAGAAACTTGTTTTTGTTTCAGTTGTTATTACTTTTTATTTAAAGGGAAAAAAAATCAGAGTAACTTAAATGACAAAAGAAGAAAAAGATTTGATAGTTAGGAAAGTTCATAGATGTGCATACTTTGTATAGTATGCCATGTAAAATATTCTGAAATACTTTTTGGAACTGGGCATGTGTTTTGGTGATTTTGTTGTTGTTCTTGGGATGTATATTCAAATGTTTAGATTTTATGGTTGATTTGTAACAAAATGAGCATGAAGTCAGTATAAACAGTCTTTAAGTTGGTAGTAATGTCTTCATCCAGACTAACTATACTGCTGCTGTAGGATCTCAGATTGTTACCTCCTTCTTTAAGATCCCTTTTCAGAAGGGTTCTATATATACAGTTGCCTCCTTAATTTAAATAGTAGCGTATAATCACAATGAGTAATAAACAGGTTCTATTAAACTTGATTTTTCTGGCCTCTGGGATTGACCTGCAGTTCAAATAAGCAAAAACCTTGTAACTTTTCCATTTTGCTGGTCTTTTAGTTGGTTTTCAAGATAACCACCGTAGGAGCTGTCAACGGTTTGTTTGATATGTAAATGCTTGTGGAAATAGTTTACAACTTGCAACTGCTTAAGTAGAAAGAAGGGCATGGTATGCTAAGGTCAGGCGGAGGTGGTGTTAAATTCTGAAAATCAAGCTGAGATTTCGAGTGTACTAATTTGGATACTGGGGTTGTTGCAGAAATGTGAAATGCAGAACTGAGTTCTTAAATATTTCCTAAATTTCTTCACAGAATTTCTTGTTCCTCTGCTTGTGTAGCATTCTAGGGGAACGCTAATGCTTCGGTGGT
Organism: Piaya cayana; assembly: GCA_013389865.1. Taxonomy (NCBI): domain Eukaryota; kingdom Metazoa; phylum Chordata; class Aves; order Cuculiformes; family Coccyzidae; genus Piaya; species Piaya cayana. The sequence continues at coordinate 43,546 of WAAB01014354.1, read as the reverse complement.
TTTGGTTTGGGTGGGGTTTTTTTTTTCATTGAATAATTTTTTGCTTGCTTTGGGTGGTGTTTTGAAGAGGTTGGACTTCAATTTTTCTTTCTGAAATGTTTTTAAGTTTGTCTGGTTATCCTTTTTACATACTGTTTTTGCCCACACTTTCCTTCCCCTAGTGACACAGCATGCAGCAATTTTCACTTCTGATTTTCTTTCTTTAGGTGGATGGATGATGGCCTGGTGAATTATATTACTCCTAAACTGATGGGCGAGAGACCTAATACTTATGTATTCACAAAAGCCTTAGCTGAATATCTAGTACTACAAGAAGGTGCAAAATTAAACACAGTCATTATGAGGCCATCTATTGTTGGTGCTAGCTGGAAGGAGCCTTTCCCTGTAAGTCCTGAGTTTTTACCTGATGTTGTCGCCTGTAAACTGAGTATATGGCAACAGTGCATTTATCTAGTGACCTTTGCAGATGAAAAACTTTTGAACTATGAAAACTTCTATTTGAAAAATAAAAAAAAAAGTCAATACTGAAACTACCTGTCTGCGTTCTCAGTGTAGTCTAAAAGTACTTGTAAACTTGAATATTTTCAATTTAAATATATTTGTACAGACAACGACCTACAGCTTATTCACTAAGAAATAAGCAAGCATCTCAGTTTGAAGGACTAGTGAGTCTACAGGTAGATCTCTTGTCTGAGTCATAGCAACTTGTTAAATCACCAGATTTTGCTACAGAAGAATTTTGTTTAGTCATGGAGATAAATATTTTTCTCTTCTTTATTCTCTTTTCCTTCCACCCCTTATGTGTAGAAACTTCTCAGATTTTCACTTGAAACTGCTGACTTCAGTATACTCTAACAAAATACTTTCCCTTCCCTCTTCATAATAGGGATGGATTGATAGCATCCATGGACCTAGTGGTTTCTTCATTGCTGTAAGTAATAAATATACTTAAATGTCTTTCCTCCTTTTGGAAGACTGCAAAGCTTATATGACTTACTGCTGGGTCTTCTGTCTCTTCTCTGTTGTTGTTTTGTTCTTTAAGGCAGGAAAAGGAATTCTTCGAACAATGAGAGCTTCCAACAATGCAGTTGCAGACCTTGTTCCAGTAGATGTTGCTATCAATGCTACACTGGCTGCAGCCTGGTATTCTGGAGTTAATAGGTATAACAGGTGACAGTAGAGAGTCCTGAATATTTTGATATGATATTGTGTATTGTAATAAATCAGTCTTCTATTGAACTACTAATCAGAGTCCTGCTATTCCACAGGATGAAGGAATCTAAGGTTTTAACAGCATTAGTCCCTCAAAGCATGACTTTCTTAGGCCAAAGAGAAAGACCTCACTTACTGGTACTGGTGCACAAGCTATTACTGAAAATTCTTTCCTAGGCCTTGTTTTAATCAATATAGTCTACAGTTATGTAGGTGGCAGCTCCTGTGAAAGAAAAGAAATACAGTTAAAGAAGGAGAAAAATACTGGAGGATGATATAGGAAGCAAAAAAAATCTAATGTAGGACTCAGTCTTTGCTTTATGTAAATGATGCTCTTGAGGAAAAGGATAACTTTGGGTATGTCTTCTGTCTGTGTTTTTAAAAGGTTATTTGTCTTTTAACTTTCTCTTTTCTCTTTTTCTTGTCAGACCAAGAAATGTTATGGTATATAACTGTACAACGGGTGGCACCAATCCTTTCCACTGGGGTGAAATTGGTATGCCATGTTTCTATTTTTTAAATAGGCTTTAATAGAAAAATGAGGTTAAATAGTAAAAGCACAGGCTGTAATTAGTAGGTCATGTTGCATTTTAATCATTGAAACTAGTTTAATAGACATACCTCTCAATTTTGCAGTGTATTGTGCTTTTTTGTTATACTCTTAGTTCTCTCCCCTTGTTGCGTTAGCATTGTTCCATGTTGTTCTTGTGGTTTTTTTATTTCATTTTAACTTAAACTTTGGGAGAACCTATTTTTCTGTTTGCTGCCATAATCTTCAAAGAGTGGGTAATTAGTGGGGAAAAAAGCCACTCAGAGAAGCAGTAGTGATGTTTGTTTTAATGCCAACTTTACTGAATATACATGGATAAGCAGCTCACAAGTAGGTATTCTGTATGTCTGCATGATTGAGAGGTATGATTTTTAGCAGTTGTGTAGCTCTTCATTTGGCTTAAGTTAATTGTTGATTGAGGTGGCTTTTTTTCATCAGATAGCTACATGAGAACTTAACCATTCATACACAGGAAAAAGTAATCTGTAAGAAAATACGATCACCTATTTTCAGCTCTTAGATATCCTGACTAGAATGTAATCAGCATGCCAAAAGCTTTGTAAAAGCTTTTGTTCTAAACAGCATTACAAGATGAGTGGTATGGTAAAGCTGTTTACTAGCTTTCAATTTCTTTAGAAATAGAATCCTTAAATTCAGGTTATTTTTTTTCTTTCAGTTAACTTAGATACATAAATCTATTTTTATTTCTCTTGACTACTTTCCTTATGCTTTTTACTTGCCTTTTTCCCACTTTATATGCCTCTGTATTTTTAAACCTTATTGCTTCAGCCAAACTTGGAAAATTGCTGACTTCATTTATACTCCAATTTGAAGCAGGGTATTTAAACATTGTCTGTAATAGCATAAAGTTACAAGAGATGATGGTAAAGATGAGGTGAATTTCCACATAACTTTAAGACACTGATGCTGCACATCTGTCAGGTACAGAATTTTTGTGTATCAGCAGGAGTTGCTCATGGAGTCCCATTCTGACAGCATTTTTGCTTAATACTTAAATGTGGATAAGTTGTTTAAAAAATTATTTAAAATGCACTTCAGATGATTGCAAAGTCCTCAGTCAGTTTTTAAATTATTCTGAAAAAAAGCGTTCTTGATGAAATGTAGCTGACTATTTAAATAGCTTTACATGCTATATAAATTGAAATCACTGAGTTTTGAAATCTGCTTCTAGGGCAGGGAAGAGGACCAGAAAGAGAGGCTACAATAAAATGTGCTACTAAAGATGAAGGCATAAAACCCACTCTTTATTATAGTAAGAACTAGTTTAACAGGATTTTAGGGTTAAAAGCTTAGAACTTTGTTTTAGTTTCTGTGGACTGTAGAATAGTTAGTGTGGCTAGTTAAATATTGCACACTGTAATATACTTTGAAAACCATTACAATTTACATGGTTATTATCAAAGCTGTTACGCAACTTTTCTTTCTCAGAATACCATGTAATTTCTACTTTCAAGAGGAATCCTCTCGAACAGGCCTTCAGACGGCCCAATGTAAATCTAACTTCCAATCACCTTTTATATCATTACTGGATTGCTGTAAGCCATAAGGCCCCAGCATTCCTGTATGATATCTACCTCAGGATTACTGGAAGAAGCCCAAGGTAATGGTGACTAGCTCCGTCTTGTCTGTTCATCTGACTTTTAAACAAAGCTGTGCTTACATTATGATGAATGTTGAATATTTTTTAATTTTTTCTCCTCCCCCAAATGCTTTGTTGCTAAAATTCAGCGTTTTATTCTTGAACAGGTTCTTGAATTCAAAGTGACTTTGAACTTTCTAGCAAAAATGAGGGTGTTTTTGTTGGATAGTCTGGGGGGTTGAGTAGTCAAGGTAAACAGAATTACCAAGTCTAGCAAGTGATGTTTGTTCTTGAAAAATGAATATTCAAAATATGTTGATCCTTATTTTTTCCTACAGGAGGCCTTTGTTTCTTGGTTTTCGAGAAAGTTCCATTAGAAGGTGCAATTAGGTACCCTAAATTTAGTTTTCATTCCAACGACATCTTGTATCAATGTTGTGCTACAGTCAAACATACAATACCGGCATTTTTGTGTGATATTGTTCTCGTACTGACAGGTCGTGCACCATGGTAAGAAAAACAGAACTAAAAATGTCTTGCTGGAAAGGTGGTGGAGACCTGTGAAGAAGATATGGCGTGGGCACTACTTAGACTTACTAAATATAAGCAATAAGAATCCAGTGGTGGCATTTCTAAGAGATTAATGACTGGCTCAATGATACTGTCCAAGATAAGGCTTGGATCAGAATCCAAGAATTAGTTAGTCATTAAACAATATGAAGTGGCTTGCATCAAGATTGTTATTGCTGTCATAAACTGAAAATGAAATGGGAGACATAGTTAATTGTGGCTTATTTCTGTAGATGATCCAACTTGATTTTGTATCATCTCAACATTTCATTCAGTTTATAACATTTACACTACTCTGGCTAACTCCTTAAGTGGTGAAAATGGTATAGTTCTACTAAATATGCTAACTGAAGTTATGTAGAGGGAATATAAGATGTCACTTCAATTTGTTTCAGATTTTCCAAGCCATATGATATTAATTCATTGCATATATTATGTTTTCAAAAGTATTTGTCTCCAGACTCTCTAAAAATCTCCACTATGGTGACTATATTAACACAAGTGAGTATTCATTCCTTACCCTGTAGTTTAGGTCTGTCGTACAAGGAGGGGAAGCTATGGTTCTGGATCAGCAGAAGGGTGCTTTGTAAGTGCTTTGTAGAACATTTCTAAACTGCCTTGCCTTGTGTTCCAAGCTTACTCAGTAGTGAATACAACAGTGGCAAGAGACTGTGCCTGTATAGTAATCTTCCCACATTAAAAAGACGCAAGACCTTCAGAATGAAAGAAGGTATTTAATGTCAAGTTCGTAGCCTTTGGGTTCTTTTGCAATTTTAAGTTGTTATTAATAAAAAAAAGTGTAGAAATTCTGACAGATGTGAAGACTTCATCACTCACTAAAAATAGAGATGTGGTAAATGCCAACCTACGGTCTTGCAAATGGTTAGGAAGTGGTACTACTAGGATCTTGTCAGTCTTTAAAAAGTGTCTAGTCTTAAGTATTTGACCATTGGGATTAAATATGGCTGTGAATAACCACGTTACTCAGAACACGCTTAGCAGTTTTACATTATAGTAGTGGGAATATTGAATCTTGGGTTTTTTTTCGTTGGAGTTCTTGATGTCCAAAGATGGGATTTAGGGCTTTAATCAATACCAGTATGACTGGTAACGTTAAATACATATTTTTAAACCCATGAAGTATTACTGATGTGGGTATGCCTAATCAGTTTAATGTAACAGTGGTTAGGGAATTTTCCTATCATGCACAAGATTTCCAGTTAGTATGAAAGATGGGAGATGGAACTAAAACAAGTTAAATCACTAAGGTTACTCAAATGTACTTGAAAGAAAACCTTCTACATCTGATATCAAGCCCACTTGCATGAATATGGCTTTCATTATATAATGCGCTTCTTTCTTTTTAAAAGACCATTTTAAAAATGGGAGCCTGCAGTAGGAGTGATGGAAGCAAATAAATCTATAGATGCAAGCAAGACATACAGTATTAAATCCTCATGGGCTTCATGTGTTGTTTAATAATAGAAGAAAATTGAGACAGATCTTTTCTGCTTTTTTTGTCTAGCCTTCTGGCTCAAAGTACTTTGAAAAGTGCTTAAACCATTGAACTGGAGACTGCCATGTTATAGGGATGTACTACTGTTGCTCTAGTCGTTCTGTCTAGTAGACAGAATAGTTTTAATTACCAGATTGCATCTAATAGGAAAATTCTAATGCATTAAATGTTATTGGAGAGTTTTACACTCAGTGTAATGTGGTTCTGAGTGAGAAAGGGTTGATTTAATCTAAAACGTGACCTTTTCCACCACAATTTAGCAGAAAAACTTCAGCAGTGTAGTAAAAATGTAGTAAAAACAGTACAAGGAAATCTGAATGGTGTGCTAACGACTTCATGTGGTCAATAGCTTGCACTCTCTGTGCTGAGACACTGACTTGCTGACTGCTGCTAATGTTTAGATCTTTATGATGATCAGCAGGTCTGCCTTTTTTCTATGTTGAGCTAATGAATTTTGATGCTTGTTGTTAAACTGACTGGTTATATATGGCTTTCATATTTGTGACTTGTATCCAATGGCTTTCTTTGGAACAAGCTGTGAAGTATATACATTTCAAACTTCAGGCTGAGATTTAAAGTTCCATTATGTGTATTCATGTTCTTTGAGTTGTGTGTGTATTTTCATTTGCAGGAGGAATATGGTAGGAATATGGTGCCATTAAAATAATAAAACTCAGTCTACCAGAGTCACATAAATGTCTGCTAAATTACATTCACTGCTGACACCTCTGAATATGCAAGGCTGTCATCATACTTCTTTTCCCCCAAAAAAAGTGTAGTTTCATGTTGATTTAGTGCAAAGTAACAAACTGTTGCCAACTTTGTAATTGGTCTAGCAATTGAGTGTGGAACCATTTGGTTCTTTTGACTGCTCCATCAAGAAACTAACTTTACAAAGAAAAAAATTTTCCACTGGTGAATTGAGTCAGCTGGTTCTATGGCCAGTCACTAAATCCAGCTTGAGTTGGAGGGATGAGGCAGCATCTGCAGTTGAAGCAGAACTCTTAGCCACTTGACTTTCTTGCTTTCTTTTTTAAATCAACCTAGCTGTGCTCTGAAAACATATCCATAACTGCAGACATCAAGATTCCTGGCAGACCGTAGTCTTTGTTAGTTTAAATTTGGATTGCTTCTTCACAGAAGAGTGAAAACTAAGTGAACAGTAGCAAGCTGAAAATCTAGTCGTATAGAATCAGATACTTATTGGGACCATTATGTATTTTTCAAGCTTTCTTAACCTGTAGCAGATGCCATTTTGCTATGAGGTCTTTCTGGCTTGTCTGACTAGTGAGATCTTTGCTTTCCAAGTTCTGGGTTTTCTGAATTTTTTGACTTAACTATTAATGCTTTTTTAATGTTCAGTTCAGTCTTGTTAACACACAGTGTGTTTTGGATGCACAGTCTATGTTCCTGTTCTTTGAATTGGAGGAGCTCTGGTTCAACTCTGCTCCCACTGTTACTGCCTTGACAAATTGATGAAACTATGAATAGATGTTTGAAAGCATTTAGAAATATCTAATAAAATTAGCTTGCTGGTGATCTAAAATCTGAATACAACTCTGACTTAGACTCTGTAGATAAGTTCTTGTGAGGTTTAAGGATGAGTAACTGTGCTTTTTGTACTTTAGAGATACTTTGCTTTTTCAGTGGTCTCTGCAATTTGTATTACTTCATTTCCTGAGAAAAAAAAGAAGCAATTTTGATATTCCTTTGGACACTGAGATGCCAGCCATTAGTGACAGTAGGGGGACACTAAAATACTTTCATTAGAAGACCTCCTGGGACTATGTCCTATATCCCTTCTACAAATATGAATGCATCAAGGCAGCTTTCAGAGAAAAATCAGTGGGGTTTATTGCATCTATGAACTTTATTGAACAAAACTTACTTTCAGAAAGCAATTTCTTGGTAGTACTGTGTGGTTTGGTTTTCTTTGCCTGCCTTCCTCTCCTTGTGCTTAAAATGGTAGTGTGTCCTGCTATAAGGATCAAATTGGAAGCAATTCTGCAAGGTGGTAACGCCTCATACACCCAGAGCAGGAATTTAGTAGCATTGGATTATGTAATACTAGTTAGTATATATTAAAATTGAGTGGCCATGCCTGGCATTGTAGCACTTGAAGCCATTTTCCTGTCACCTTTGGGAACTTTGCATCCGAGAGACTGAATGTCTCACATATTTTAGATCTACTTCAGATAGTCTGATCAAAGAAACTTGCCCAAATTGATCCTTATAACATAATTTCTCTGTACTTAATGTGATGATTTTATAGAGTTACTTCCTTTGCATATTAAGGGATGGTGGAAGGTATTTTGATGTATTTTGAAGTAGCATCACCTAAGTAGCAGGATCTACTATGGCTTAGCTGTGCCCTTGAATATATTCCTGCCCTTTGCTGCAGAAACAGTAAGGTTAAGGGACTAAGCAATATTTCTGGTTGTTTTAAGCCTTAATCTCTAATAAGCCTTGATCTCATAGTGATTGTAATAAACCAATTCTGTTTGGTTACAGAGCTCTGGTCTTGCACAGCCTGTGGGAAGATCAGCTGCTCTTACTCCTTTGCTTCAAGTTGCCATGTGCATATGTTCTGCACTGTGCAATTTGACTCTTCCATCATGTAAAGTTCATCAGTACAGCTAGATATTTCAGTATGATGAAGTGAAAAGCTGTTTGTCTGTCCTAAAATAAGAGTTGTCATCAGATGACAACATTTTACTATCCCTTCTTTTTAGGGAAGAAACTTACTACTGCACTGGGAAATGGGATTAGGAAAAAAAACAGTCTTATAATCTCTACTTTTTTATAAAGACTGGACACCTAAAGTTCACTTTAATGATATGCAGCAGCATCCCATTAGTCTAATATAACATGCTTTGGACACAGAGAGAGATAGGTTACGGGAGTGGGATTGGAGGGTAAAAAAATGGCAGTCTTACTGCCTGTTTGTCATGTTTGAACTCATCTTTACCACGCTAACCTGTATATTCCATGCCTTGGACTGCAGGATGATGAAAACAATAACACGTCTTCATAAGGCCATGATGTTACTAGAATACTTTACAAGCAATTCTTGGACCTGGAGTACTGAAAATATGACCGTGCTAATGAACCAGCTAAACCCCCAAGACAAAAAGGCAAGTAGCTGTGTGATGTGAGCATGGGGCTGAAAGTGAAATATTGATTGAATAACGACATCTACTGGAAATGCTGCATGCTGTAATGTAGAGCTGACCCTAGTACTATCTCAGCCCTGGAGATTCCTGTCACATCCTTTCAGTTCTGCTAGTGTGATGTTATGAGCTAGATCAGTGATGTGATCAGAGATGAAGGACAGGACCCCCTCAAAGGAGGCCTGATCGTGTGATCTGGTGTTGCCCCTGTGGGCCCAGTGTTGCCCCAGGTGGCCAAGCTGTTATGGTTTTACCTACATCATGAATAAAACAAGGCTTTACTTCTTGAGCACTATCTCTTTTCTGAGGAATAGGTGGTAGGTTTTGAGGGACTTCTTGTTTTTAAACTACTTGCAACTTTTGTATCCACTTTTTATGCTTGGGCTAGAGCACCCACATATCCAAAGAAATTTAAGTGTAAATTCTCTCCTTTCTGAAGCACACTCTGGCTGTGTCACTAAAACTGTGTCATGAAGGGGGAGAATTGTAACAGAAGTGATGTAACAGCACAGTCCTGAAGGTGGTTGAGGAAGAACAAAAGCTTGTGGAGTGCAGAGTCTGAGTAAGAGTGAATGAAAGCTCAAAAGAATAGTTCTACTTTTCCCACCAGTGTGTAGTTGTTCGCCATCTAAGAGTCTGTATTTTGGTGCTATTTACTGATCTCAGACTGAAAGAAACACCTGGATATCACTAGCTGGTTCACCCTAGTGACTAGTGCTGACCAAAACTACCTTTTTCCTGGTGTTTGCATGTGCTGCCAGATTCCCACCTCCCTGTCCCTCATGGCTGGAAGGAGTTATGCAAAGCTTACTAGATTCATTTTATGTTATTCAAAATATGCTTGTGCAACAATGAAGCTGTAATGGAATGGAGTAGTTCTCTTCCCCAGCCACTATGTCTCACAGGAAACTATGTGTATGCATTAAAATAAAGAACTATTGCAACTGAGATCAACTTTGTCCCACCCCAGTTTGAGTTTAAACTTCCTTTCTGTTATCACTTTGTGGTTAGTATTCATCAGGATGTCCTGGGTTTGGCTGGGGTAGAGTTGATTTTCACGAGAAGTTAAGAGGGAACACAACTGGGGTGGGAGATTCAAGCAAGCCAAGGTATATTCAATACCATGACATCATACTCTGTTTATAAGGGGTGTAGTTGGCTGGGGACTCAGTAATCAGGGTGTGGTAATCTGTATTCTGGATCAGGAGTACACTGCATGTTGGTTTCCGGATGGTGAGTGATTTGCTTTGTGTATCACTTGTTCTGTATGTTCTTTTATTACTACTGTATTTTTCTCTTCCTTTGCTGCCCTGTTAAAACTTAGTTTTTATCCTAGCCTGTAAGATTTACTTTGTTTCCAATTCACCCCATCCCATCCAGGTTTGGGAGGTGGGAAAGCAGCAATTAAACCATGACAAGGATAAAAATAATCAGTTTTAAAAACTCAAATTCCTGTGTGCATTTGGAACAGCTCTGCCATCTTTAAGATGGCTTTCCTATTCAGGTTTTTTTCCAGAATCTAGTGCTGTAGTTAAGTTGAAGAAAGCTCTCAAACTTTTAAGTAAACTGTTTAAAAGTAGGAAGTAGAATAGCTTTTGATCATTCTTGTGTGGAAAGGATTTACACCCCTCGTCCCTCTTAGCACCTCCCAGCAACTTGAGTTCAGGAAAAGTTTAAACGACAAATCCAAAATAACCCTAGAGTTTTGGACTGTTAGTATTTTCAAGTAGCTGAGTTCTCAATAATATGCACACACAGGTATAAAGAACTAGGTGAAATAATGGCTGAAACTTTACTTTTACGTTCTTGCTATGATGATATCTCAGGGAAAATAAAGTTTAATTGGGAGATTCTGATAACTTGCTGGTACTAGAAGGTTGTTTAGCATTTGTGTACAATATCATGACTGCAACTACATGCTGACCTTTTTCTTACAAACAATGCTGAATTTCAAAGACTAACTGTGAGGGATTGTGTTCAGAACCGTAATGGTTGAAATTGGGAAGACATGCCATAAGAAGCTGGTGTTTTGAGTCAGAAATGGGATCTAAATCTGGATCTTTCTTATGATTAAAGACATCTTGCATCAAGGAGAAATTGGAATCTGTTATAAAGGCATTTTTTGTTTTCCTCTAAATTGTGTGTGTGTGTGTATATCTCAGATGAATTTTTGGGCAACTAACAGCGAAAGCTTTTGTTTTATACAGACATTTAATTTTGATGTTCGACAACTACATTGGCCAGAATACATGGAAAATTACTGCATAGGAACAAAGAAGTATGTGCTGAATGAGGAGATGTCTGGGATCCCTGCAGCTAGGAAACATTTGAATAAGTAAGCAAAAATTTTTATTTTCCTCTGTTTATATTTTCTGCTTTACTGCTTCTGTTGAGTTTTGCTTTTTCCATGTCAAGGTTCTCCAGAAATTTTCTGTTCTAGGCCAGTGTCGCGGTCTGAAGCGTTTTCCAAAGAAGTCAGGTGTTACCTTTCTTGTTCTCTTTGCTCCTTGAGTTTAAAATTGTAATGAAGACTCTGGGCTCCAAGGCTGAAAAATGCTGAGATGTAGGGGGTTTTTTTTGTTAGTGGCAGTTGAGGTACTTCTGGGTATATGTGAAGCTTTAAAATATGAGGAGGGGAGTTCATAGTGTTAAATATCACCTTTGTTTTGGGGTGGATGGCAGACTTCTACAGGTAATTTAGTGTATTGTCTTGACTTTAAGAGGTTTTTGCCAAGCAGCTGTAAAGCAGAAGTTGCCCTAAGGTCAACTGCATTCCTTGGTTTTCATGGGTTCCACTTTTCAGCAGTGAAGTGTGGAAAAGCATTCTGTTTGGTCCTTCACTTATCCAAGTTACTTCTGTCGTTCACTGAGTAATGCTTATACTGTATCTTGTCCTGAATAGATGAACAAATTAAATTCTACATTAGAAGTTAATTTTTAGTGTTCTTTCTCCTGTAAGTCTCAAAAACTTGGCTTTTAATTATTTCATTTGTTTTTCCTTAGGTTAAGGAATATACGCTATGGCTTCAATACAGTTCTTGTGATCCTGATCTGGCGTATCTTTATTGCAAGATCTCAAATGGCAAGAAATATCTGGTACTTTGTGGTTAGTCTGTGTTACAAGTTCCTCTCCTACTTCAGAGCCTCCAGTACTATGAGGTACTGAAAAAGATAATTTAGCATTAGGACATCTATGCATATGGTGGTCTAACTGCACAAAGCCTGTAACATGTAGTCATCTCACATTTTGTAAAAGCATAATTTCATCTTAAATGGGAGTGCGAAGTACGTGGTATGGTATATCTCATGTTAGTTGTGTATCTTCCTGGAAACAGAAAATAAAATGGTCAACTGCCAGGTTGAATTGGCATTAGACAAGCATTTAAATAACTTAAGTCTTTGACCTGGGGAAAACATTTTGGACCACTGACCAACATAACTGTGCAATTTGGAACGTTTGATTGAATGCTGCCTTAACATGATTTTTTTTTTCAAGTTTTACTCCACATTGAGCAAGATAAATATCAACTTAGTAGTTTCTAGTTGCTATAGGCCTATTTATTTGAAATTCCTCTAAATTACAAAGAGTTTTACAAGTTGCAAATTGTAGAAGTGATGGTGGATCTCCTGAAAAAAATAATTTGAGGATTTTTTTTAGAATTCAGCTTTAGTTTTTGCCACTTCCCTTCTCAAAGTGTGGATGCAACAGTGGTACCTACTTTGCATTAAAAGGAAAAAGGAGACAATAAACAACCTCCTTAATTGCTGAAAGGCCTTTTATGTGATCTGGTCTTCAGAATGCACTTAGTCATTCAGTTCTCTACTCAAAACTGGCTGCATTGCATCCAACTTGCATTAATGTCAACATGAACAGTTTTCTTCTCTGAAAGCAGAACGGATCCTGTCATTGAGTAGATAAAAGGAAGTGTAACCCTGAGAGGGGCACAAATAAAGTCATTGACCATCATTATTTTTAATGATTTTTACTGAAAACACAGCCAACACTTGATTGTTACACTTCTGAGTTCAAAAGATAAATGTATTTGAAAGGGATTTATTATACTTAGTTGCTATTTGTAGTACTGGTAATAGCAGTTGGACAAAATATAGGCTTACATTAAGTGATATACCTGTTTTTAAATTCTAAGCAATGTTAGCAAATACTTTATCAATTGATGGTTTTTTTATATATATCTTAGCTATGAAATTTGATGCATGCACAACACCAGTGCATAAGCACACATTCTCTTCCATGTCCCAGTAAAACCTCTCATCTCGCTGGGCAAGGAGAGCAGGATGTACCTTACTTCAAAGTGGAAGTATCTTAATGATTCTTCCATCTGTTTTTTACCTTAAATTATTAAGTTTAAATCAAATAAATCTGTTTTTTTTCCTGCATGTTACTCTGTTTCAGTAGGGAAAACATTAAAATAGCAAGTTGTAAGAAAAGGTTGAATCCTTGTTTAAGGCAATACATGAAGATTCCTTTGAGTTTTGGTTGCACAGAATTCTGTCTGAGAACACTGTAATGTTCTTCTGTTTGATGCACTGACCAGCACCCTTGCCTAGTGTTTGTTCATTAAAATCAGATTGTACTGATGAATATGTTCTTGAATCTGCTTGAAAAAGCAAATAATGACTTAATTACACAAGAGCTACATTATATTTGCCCTTGGTAGGTTTTTTTTTGTCTTATTTGAATTAGTTATGTAAAGAACTTATTTTGCTGTTCTTGTGAAAACTTACTTTAAAGAGAACACCTTTCATGCAGGTGTATGTCTCAATTTGAAAAGATAATGGCTTCCTTGCTGAAGCTAAATATTCTGTAGTAAGTAGTTAGGCTGTAATTCCTTTTTAAAGTTACCTGTGTATATGTAAAGCTAGTGATGAAAAACCTAAATGGTCTAGGACCACACCTTGTGTGAGAGACCTCTGACTGTGGCTTAAAATAAGTTATGGCTTCTGTGATGAAAGATGTTACACTTTTAACAAATACATTAGATATATTACATTTTCAGTTGCCTCCTCAAGTATCTTACTAGATGCATTCCTGCATTGTAGACTATTTTTTTTTTTCAGAGGTGCCTACTATTCAGTAACCACCCCCACACCTTGTCCCATGTTGGCATGTTGCTGAAGTTTGCAAAAGGCAAACACATCATATTCTGAACATGATTCTGTGAAGCAATTCACTTATGAATTTTGGTTGTTTTGAACTATTATACGTGATACTTCTAATGTTGATTTGTTAATACCAAGAACTATGAAGCCAATGAACTGATTATTTCTGGTCCAAAACACTGCTTGGAAATCTGTTCTTATGAAAGGACTACTTTAAATGTAAGAATATTTAACCTCTACTCTTACAACATTTGCCAATTTAGAAACCCAAGGTTTTTCCCTCTCTAGAGACTGTGGTTCTGTGCAGTATTGGTATCTATCACAAACCCATCAGTCATCCTGTTTAACTGACAGCAGATCAGTGTCACATTTATTACATTAGTTTTGACACTTTTGTCACCTGTGGTCAGTCTGTGAAATTCTATCTGAGACTACTGGGGGTTTTGCCATATCAGAACCCTATTCTCTTGGAGCTCTTCATACCAGAGCTTGCACATAATGGATGTAGAACAAAAATATACCAGAACTGTCTTTTGATATAGTAGGCTTGACTCACTGTACTGACTAGCAAGTTACAGGAGGTATTTCAGTTGGTTAAACAGGAAGAAGAAATGACATGATTACTTAACAGTTACTGGTATTCAAATTTGGGACCAGAAAAAAAGTGTTTTCCTTTAATGTTTTTCTCTGCTGTAGGAACAGGTATTTGGGTTAAAAATGCTAAATCTGTGAGCTTTTATAAACAGAAATATTGGGTGCCTTTGTTTGTAAACCAAAAAATAAACAAATACCTGGCAAGTGTTGTTACAGTGTTTATTGTATTTTTGCATATTTGTAGTCTGTTTTGTGGAAAAAAAAACTGGATAGTGTAAGTGCTGTCCTGATATATGTCATCATGCTCTTTCCTTTGTGAGAAACTGAAAATCAAGTTAATGACTAATACAGCATTTTAAAAAACAAGCCTGGAAAACCTTCATGATCGCAAACCAGAAAAGCAACAAACATTCCTCCCCCCAGTCTGAACCTTCATGGGGTGATATCAAAACGCAGTTAAGTATGTTTGGTTGTGGTGACTTTCTGTGTAGCTGTTTTCTCCTCACTATCATTGCCTGTTCCTAGTATTAATTTCAAAATTTCTTAAGTAGATGATGAGTGCTCTTCCCTGTGCTTTAAAAGGTTACTGTGCTTTTGCAGTAGCTTTTGGATTAACTTTCAAGGAATTATAAGCAACTACAGCTGTTTGTAGCATTTACTTTTTGTGAAAGAGGAAAATATAGTATTAAGTTAGTGCAGTCACCAAAATGGCTTGGTTCTTTTGGTTTTTAACCTTAATTTCTTGGAATCCTCAGATGACATGGTTTCTGCCTTTTACCAAGAGCACAGCTCTAGAGGGCATTATCTGTCAGCTGTGGTCTGGGGGGCTAGTAGCTTTAAAACATGACTGTTCCTTTACTTAACTTGATGCTAAACTCCAGAATATAGGTGGGTTTTGTTGGTTTCTGTAGTTGATTCAAAATTGGAAGAAAGGAACAAAAAATTAAGGTTTTATCATGTTTTGTGCTGTTAAACATTTTGGCCTTTCTTCATATTACAGTATTACATATTGCATTATTCAAAAACAAAGAACAGATTTATAGATCTAACCACTGAGAAGTACCCTGCACAGAACTGGGAAGTTTAACTTGTCAAAATATTTTCCATACTTCACAATCTGCTGAGCAGACTTTAAATGAGAAATGAAGAACAGCCAGCCACCGAAGAATGGCTGCTCTAGAAAATGTGAATTCCTCTAAAGTCTATTCTTGATGTTTGTCAATCTTTTTGTGCTGAAGGATGTGGAGTTTATTTTGTCAAGCCTGGTAGCATTCACAGGATCACAGAATCACCGGGTTGGAAGAGACCCATCGGATCATCGAGTCCAACCATTCCCATCAAACACTAAACCATGTCCCTCAGGACCTCATCTACCCATGCCTTAAACACCTCCAGGGAAGTTCCAGTGGAGCTGATGGGAGTTGTCTGCTCCTATTTTTAATGTGCTGCACCAGCATAAATTTAGAAGCAAACATTGACAGATTTTGTTATCACTTTAATTTCTAGGTTTTCTTGCCTTCTTCTAGAGTGTTCTTCAGAGCTGCTTCAGAAAACTGTCCTCCTTTCTGCAGATGACTCCTGCAAGTTAAAGGTTACTTAACCAAACTGTGAGCTGCTTCTCTACCATCTTGAACTAAATTTAACCCTGTTTCCCCTTTCAAGATATTTATGAATTTTTTTCCTTAGCATCATCTTTAATATTTCTCGTCCTTGCAGAGTTGATGTTCACTTTGGCTTTCTGTGCTCTATAACAATGTCTCACTGGTAGATAATTAATTATGCAACTGTCTTTTCTAGAATACAGAACAGTGACAGCTTTGAGCAGTTTTTATTCTGCTATAAGCAGGAGAATCTATGGCTAATCAGTAAAAGCACAAGTTCCAACATATTAATGCACTGAATAAAACTGAGATGCTTAGGGATGTGGGCTCTAGGTAAGGTGAATGGAACTTTTTGCCTCTTCAGTTACATCCACTGACTGCGACTGTGGTGATTATTTACCAGATGGCTTTAATTTCAATCTATTTGAATTATTACACTTTTCAAGCTGGTAATTGTTGCCACTATCACCTCTGAAAAAATATCTGACATGTAGAAGCAAGACCTCTTTTGCTTCTTTATAAGCATATAAAAAATTGATGTATGACCTTGCCCATAAGATTCTTTGAAATGAAGAAAATAAAGCCAATGCTGAGTCAAAGTTTTCTGGGATGATGTAGAATGAAGAGCAAATCTTTTAATTGCTCTTGACCACATGGTTGGAGTTTCTGCTACATCCTCTGTGTACACACTATCTTTACTGTAGAAACAGCAATTCAGTCTAACACCAGGAATGTCAGAAAGTAGTTGTTTGATTAAAAGAAGAATGCATCTGATTTGCCACTTAAGTGAAAGTGATTCAGTACTTAGCCACTATTAACTTCTGTGTATTATGTCTGCCTTTATTCAGATTCAAGACAGCATCATATAGTTGAATGTTTTTATCCTTATGAAGCTCTTGCCTTTTCCTTTGTGCCTGAGAAAATGTCCCAGAACTGGATGTCTAGGGACACAAATAGTTACATTTACTGTTTCAGGCACTTAACTTGGATGGAATTCAAGAAACTAAAGTTAGGAGGCTTTCTTTCCTCTATTTCAGTTTTCTTGGTGTCATTCAGAATCATAAGGCAAATGCTTAAAATAAGCAGGGACTTTTTGAAAGCAGTCAGATTGTGGGGTGAAGAGGGAGAGCTATGGAAATGAAAGGAAATGGTTAAATCTGGGAGCAGGCTGCATATTGTTTGTTCTTATGTTAGTATGTACTCAGAACTGAGGCTGTATTGACACTGTGCTGCGTCATGTGGCACTGATTTACACCATATATAAAGTGGTAATTCAAACAAATCAGGCAAGAAGTTTGCTCTAGGTGAGCAAGTCTGTCATCTGATACTTCTCACAATATGCCCTCCTTGGACAGTGCTTATTCAGCTTAAAGATTCAGACTCCATTTGGTGATGGAGAGCAGCTAACAAGATGTCTGCAGTATTTCTGACATGATATGAAAGTCTGTAGATTATATGGAAAATGAGGTTTTCTTTGCAAGGTACAGGATAGAAATCTTGCTAATTAAGTTATTTACACGACATAGAGTGCAACAGTGTCCCAAAAATACACGTTAATCACTCCCATGAACAGACTCAGTCTGTTAAAATAGGACTTAAAAAATTTCTTGTATTTCAGGGTGGTAATTGACTTGGAACAAACTGCATAGGCTAGGACAAGAGGACTTGATGGCTACTCTTAAGTTCTTAGGTAGAAGAATAAAAACTTCCCGATCCATCTGCTTCATATTCCTTCAAGATTTATTTTTGATGTGCTTAATTTTTTAGTTAATAGTTAAGTATACTTCTCCAATTGCATGAAGTTACTTCTAGTTTGAGAGGGACTGCTTGTTTTTTTGTTTACAGTGTCTTTCATCTTGCCTTTCCTATTTCATACACACTTTTCCAGTTTAGGTAGGACATGCTATTTGTTGCATAAGGCACACAGCATGTACTTTCAAAATCTTGTGCCTAGTAGCTAGGGTGAAGATCCACGTCTATTTCAGGCCAGAGCAGTACAATCTTCCTAAAGCTGAGTTTTCATTCAGTAACTGAACTAACCGCATGTGCAATTCTGAGTGTTAATGCAAGCTTCTCCAAGCCTGCAAAGGGAAAGAGCTGTACTCTCATTAGACCCTCCCTGGAGTATTTGTCTGGTTCTGGAATCCCCAACATAGGAAGGATATGTAACTGTTGGAATGGGTCTAGAGGAGGGCTATGAAAGGTGGTTGGAGGAACAGAGCTCTTCTGCTCTGATGGCAGGCTCCGAGAGTTGAGGTTGTTCAGCCTGGAGAAGACAAAGTTGTGGGGAAACCTTATAGCAGCCTTCGAGTACCTGAAAGGGACTACAAGAAAGCTGGGGAGGGACTCTTAAAAAGGCATGTAGTGATAGGATTAGGGGGAATGGCTTTAAATTGGAAAGGGGGAAGATTTAGATTAGACATTAGGAGGAAATTTTTCACAATGAGGGTGGTGAGGCACTGGCACAGGTTGCCCAGGGAAGCTGTGGCTGCCCCATCTCTGGAGGTATTCAAAGCCAGGTTGGATGGAACCTTGGGCAGCCAGATCTAGTGGGAGGGCCTCCCTGCCCAAGGCAGGATTGTTGGAACTGGGTGAACTTTAAGATCCCTTCCAACCCAAACTGTTCTATGAATTACAGTGGTATAAACCAATTTCCTGTGTATTGGTTGCTGGCAGAGTACTTGTCTGTAGTCAGCTACTTAACATGGTCTAATGTAGGACCCATAATAATAATCTTTTTCCTTTGCATCATGTTGCAAAAGTGAGTCTAATGAGCTGCTTCCACACTTGAGTATTAGGTTTAATCTGCCCTTGCTGAAGGGGCTTTTTTTAAAAGGAAGGACAGGGCTCTGGATTTAACTATTCTTAACTAAGATCTGCTATGTTTGGAGTCTTTTTTTTTTTTATGGGTTAATTTGAAGTATTGTTAAAAAAAACCAAAGTGGCAATTTCCATGATACCTAAATTAAAACTGAAACAAATCAAAGTCTTTTAATTTTCCTGTGACAGCAAGCATTGGTCTAAATTACGCACCCATAAGGCTACTTATTGAGCAGAGTATGTCTTGCTACTTTCCAATCCACGTGTGTGGCTTTAAGCAACAAGTAATCTTTCCTTGTTGGTGACACCTATGGTTTTCCTCTTAAATATTTGATTTGGAAAGAAAAACATACAGGGTAGCTTCCACTCTCTGTGACTCTAATTTAAAACCAAGCCTATCCATTTTTAATAGGAATGTGCTGCACTTTACTTAGTAAGTCACCTTTGGGATGAATTAGCTACTTCTGTGCTGGTTTCTGCATTTTGCAGCCAATGGGTGCTTAGCACCTGAGCAGAAGTTCAAAGAGGATGAAATGTGACTTGAAATTCTACAGAACAGTAGGTGACTGAAGATATTTTAGGGGCTTATACTCCAGTAGTACTCTGTGAAGCCTTTCCTTGTAGCAATGCTCTCTGGTTAGAGACAGAAAAGTTGCGTTTTTTTTTTATATAACAGTGACATCACTTCACATTTAAATCTCCACAGTTAGTGTAGAGAAAGAGGAAAGTACTGATATGAGTTAAAGCACTAGTAGGGAGTGCTGGCTATGTCTGCATTAATAATTTGAAATATTTTTAATCAGACTTAATGAAAAAGTACTGGAAAAACCTCAGCCACAGAATACAGAAGCAGTTAGTGCTTTTCTCTTTAAAGGTTGTGCTAATACCTATCAAATAAGCTTTCTTCTAATTAGAACTTCACTGTAACTTTTGTAAGCAAAAATGCTTAGACCAAGAAGGACGTGCAAAAGATACCATCAGCCAGTTCTTCCTGGTACTTCTTTCTTTGTTTTAGAATGAAGTGCAATATTGTCACTTTAGTCATGCTGTTGGAAACCCTTGGGTTTTGTTCTTGTTTGTCTTGTTGAAATGTCAGGAGTTACTAGCCTGGGTGCCAGCAGTGATCAGCATAGCTGGCATAGAAGCTGAATAAGGAATTGGCAGGCAGATGTTCCCTTCACTCTCATGGTACCTTTACAGGTGCTTGGCATGCAGGTTTGGAAATTAACTTTTTCATATCTGGCATCTTTCAGGATAAGTTGGGTATGTGGTGGCATAGTAAGATAGCTTGCCTCAAAGGGCAACTTTAAAAAGAATAAAATATAGTTCAGAAAAAACATGCTAAGTGGAAAGCCAGTGATACCCACGTGCTTAAGGTAGTACCCTTTCTTAAATCCTGAGGCATTGTCACTACATCAGAATGTTGTTTTGTTGTTTTGGGGTTTTTTTCATTTTCACTTGGAAAGCTATTAATGCATGACAAGTGAAGTTGATGACTTGTGTGTTGATGAATTATGATAATCTTTAAAGCATGAAATCTGCTTGCAGGTCATCTCTGTCTTGATTATTTTTCCCACCCGTGGCTTCTATTTTAAGATCACCTTCTTAAAAGCCCAAGTGGGAGAGTCTAGAGCAGGTTGGATATTGCATGTGGTGCTCCCAGAGGACGTGGCTGCTGCACATTAACTGCTTGGGCCTTTGGAGCAGGAGAATAAATTCACTTGGGCCTCAAGTGAGGGTTAAAGAATGACCTGTCACCACATTAAACTAAGAGCACATGCTATTAGTCTTTCTGCCCAATTTGCGTTGTTTCTTTCATGGGATTTTCAAGGTTAATTGCTGCTGCATCTTCTTGATCATTCTAGAAGCTTTTGCTGGTTCTCTTCATCAGGAGCAATTTCACTGGGAGAGGAGCAGAGACTTCAGGTAAGAGAAAAGAACAAATGAGCAGTTGCCATAAGGAGAGAAAAACCCTGAAAAGCCTTGGGGTTCCTCTGAATAGTGGCTTGTTGAACTGACCCACAATGAACTTGCTGCTCTACTTGTTCATCATTTTTGCATCGTTCCTCTGCCCTTCTATGCTGACTTGTAAACACTTGCCTCCAGAGGGATTGCTTGCTTCCTCTGCTTCACAGAGTTTGATTAAAGCATTTGTCCTCAACCACAGGTCCTCTGCTGTTGTAGTTTGTAAATACTTGCTTCCAAAGGGACCGCTTGATTCCTTCTGCATCACTGCATTTAATTAAAACATTTGTCCTCAACTGCAGGCGTTTTGCAGCCGTGGTTCTTTTGATCTCAGGCAGCAGTTCTTATTTTATTTATTGGAGCATATATGGTGTGTTAGCGTGTGCTGAAATGTGTTTCACTGCTTCTTGAATGTCCTATGAAATGCACTGCAAATAGCTTCCTTTTTGTAGTGCTTTGTTTTGTCAATACTTCAGTATCCTTAGCTTGAGTAGCTTAAGAGGCTACTGCAAATGCCTAGACATAGCTCACCAGGAAAACATTCATGTGGTTTCATGGGCATGTAGTCTGCACTCTGACTGATTTTTTATTTTTTTTTAATGTAGAATGTGTGATGATGTGTGAAGACGTGTGAAGTGAAAAACTACTGGAGCTTTTATTTTTCCTTCCAGCTCTCTGTAGTACTATGCTGTCTAGTAATTGTTGGATTTTATAGGAGTACTCAAACTATGTATACAGTACAATGGTTTCTCTTGTTCAGCCTTGTGGTTTATTTGCTGGCTTTGTTTCCTGGAATTTTTTTTTAATCAGAATTCTATTTAGAACAAGTATATCTAGAGCAGATTTGAGTACTTCTATTTCTTTAAAGTATTAGTTGTGTTAATGGCATTATGAACGTGCATAGCAGCTTGCAAGCATTGTATAATATCTGAAAAACTTCTGAAGTGTTCAGTATGCACGTCTTGTGATCTCCATAAATGTGTGTGTATATTTATGTATAAAGAGCAATATATATTGCCAGATTTTCCTCTTCTGTTTTTGTTCATGACTTCTGATTAGCTGTTTTATCTGTAGCCCCTTTTGGAACTGAGGGAGGAAACACTTCACCACTACTATTTTGAAAACAACTGCTTCACAAGAAGGCTAAATATAGAATACTTACGCTAACTTGTGCCATCTGTTGGGTGCTTGGCTTGTACTGAAACGGCTCTAGTCCAGTGCTGCCCTAAGGCCAGTGCCTTTTGCTATGTAGGCGCTGTGGTCTTAGTGCTGGCTGTATGGAGGCACGATTTGGTCTGAAGAGAAGGTGTGAAGCTAATGTGGATTAGATACAGCATGACTGGAAGTTCTGTGGGGCTGCTGACTGTTGCTGTGCTCTAGAATTAAGTACTCTTGAGCTTGTGTCCACTGGTGAGCTGCTAAGGGAGGCTTCTGAAGTATACACCAATGATAGATGCTAAAAGGTTAATAGTCTTAAGAGGCTTATGATTTCTAAGAGGACACCACAACTTAAGTGGATGAGCATGGGTTGTCACCAGTGTCTTGGTGTAAATGTGGAAGATGGGAAAGAACACTTCATCCTTTTTGCAGAAATTACTTCCTGAGACTCATCTAAAACTTTTTGCCCTACTGCCTTTTGAAAGCAAGAAGTATGCGTGCATAAAAGATATGAGAAAGTGGCAAAAGACCTGTCAAATTTTATACAACGGGACTGAATAAAACTTGCATAGCTTGTGGTAGTATTTGCAGTTCTCTGAAAAAGAAGTGGGAAATAAGAGTTGAAATGGAAGGTGGATGATGATTCACTCTCTTAAAATATTTCTACTGTTGCCCTTTAGCATGGAAAGTATAACTGCTTTAGAGATCTTGTTTTGATATTAAACACACTTACTAAGTTATTGCAAACTCTGATTTTTCCTCCTACAGGAACTGGTTTTAGTGTATTGATAAAATTGCTGTAGGATGATGTCTCTTGGGCTGTTTAATTCTGTTCTGTCAAAATGAAGTATCTGAGGAAAGAGGAAAGGTAAAAAGGATGTAACTGTAATGTTGATTGCATTGCAGGTTTGAACAACAGACTCCTGGTGGTTGGCTGGGATGTCTTTGAAACCAAAGTAATTTGAATACAGGGGATGTTAATTGGTAAGCCCTGCTTACATTTATTGCACTATCATTGTGAACTGTGTGTGTTAGAAGCAGCTTATTAGAAAAGCAGTGGGCAGTGTTCTGAAGAAGTGACACACAATTACTCTCTTTATTTACTCAGCCTGTAACATTATCAGCAGATTTTCTGACACTCCTTTCACCTCTTTTTTTTTTTTTAGAAAAGAATGACTGAAGATTAGTAGTTTGATTGAAACTAAGAAATGCAGAGCCCAGATCTCTCTTACTTGGCAATTAACTTCTTTAGGAAAGAGGCTTGTCTTGGGAGACTGTTTGTAAGTGATGCATGTCTACCAATATAGCTTTTTAAAAAGTGCTGAAGTAAAGAATCTATTCAGTCCATGGTTTTCAGATAACTTGAAGTTTAATCCTATGCTGACAATACCTGCTATATTACATTTAAGAAGACAGTTCTAAGTGTAATAGAATGAAGCCTTTTCCATGTCATTATTGAAGATTAAAATACTATCCCAAACTTGAGTATTTCCAAATAAAAATAATACTAAATTACAATTTGCTTATTTTTTGTGTGAACTCTACAACCATATATGTATGTCTACAGAGATATATATGTACATAAATATCTGAATGTCTTTTGAGTTTCAACCTTTGTAGCAAAAGCTAAAATGCTTGCAGTGCAAGGTGTGTGAAAGGGCTTTCACTACTTTACACAACTAAAACGTTTATCATACCCGTTTCATCATTATAAGTGTATTAAATGTGGTTTGGAGCCTTATAATTCTTTCCTGAAGTTAGTCCCTGCACAGAGTGGTTGGAGAGTGTATTGTCAATAAGTTCTGCTCCAGAGCAATTGAGTTTTGAATAAAGAATTAATAGAGAGGCTGAAAAATTAAAGAATGTGATAAGAACTATTTTTATGACTGCATGAAGATGTGTAGGCTCTAGTTTGTTTACTGATGGATTTGAAATCTTGACAAACAGTAAATGAACTTCTAGAGAGATGATATTAGTCATAAAAACACTCTGCACATACTTGAGCAGGTAGCAATAAATGGACAGATGAGAGAAGAGAGGTAAGTCCAGTTGCATACTATGAAAGGCACTTTCTTCCTGCAAGCTAATGAAAATGACTTGAGAGCTTGTAACTGCACACATTTGAGGAGAAAAGATAATTTAAGTTTAGTTTTTCTAGAGCTCTGTAGGAGCTGTATTATAGATTAATTTTTAGAGCAAATTTGAATGCACAGCTAAGCAGTGGTTGAGTGAAGGTGCTGGTGCACCATTAGTAATGATACCGCAGCTGGTGTTGCTTCAGCGAGTTTATGGACTGACAATTCATTTGAGTAGGGAGAGTGAGCCAAAAGAGGTTTTAAACCAGGGATCATACAGTGGACTGTTGCTGCATGCAGACTGTTAGGTAAGCAGTGCAAAACAGAGTGCGTGTAGATGGCAATTACTGTGCTCTCTGTGAGAGACAGACACGGTGACTTTTGACAAACACAGTGGTTACTACTGCAGGGGCTGTTGTTAACCTGTTGTGTGGCATCACTTCTGTAATGTAATAGCAGTTTGATGCCATGAGACCCATCTAATCTTTTCTTTTGCACGCTTGTTTCTCTCTTTCCCTGGTAATACTGCACGCTGTCACTGTTGATGCTGCTCTGAGTGCTCTGTGTGGAGATAGGACATACAGGAAATTCTGATGACCAGCTCCAAGTTGCTCACATTTCTGCAATGTGGTGCAGAGCCCCTGTTGTTAGGATACAGTTGGTGTTTCCGTAGTAAACTCTAGGTCTGCAGCCTGAAGCCCTTTAAGGTGGAACTTGGCAAACAGACCAGGGCTGGTTTTGCTGCTGTTGAGCTCAACTGCAGGATCACAAGCTGAAAGAGCTGGGAGATTTGAAACAGATAGTGAATCAAGGATACTTCACATGGCAAACCAACTCTTCCTGCACATACACACAGACAAAAAATATGGAAGTTTCTGTGTGTCCAAATGCTTAGGAATCTGTAAAATGTGCAGCAGAAGAATGGGATATCAGAGGTTCTGAATTGCTTTTGTTTGGGTTTTTTTTTCCTTTTTTTTTCCTCACTCTGTTTTTAAGGTAATTTAGTCATTCTGCTATTTTGACCTTTGCTGTGTCCACTCATGCAATATTAATTGAGGGGTGAAATTCTGGTTTTGTTATTTAGTTCTATCACTGAATACAATTTTGTACACCAAACCAGGTATTTCAGTGGGGAATGAATGAGTATAACTTAAAAGAATAAAACAGAACAAAACCAAAAACCAAACAAAAAAGATCCCAAACGAACAAAACAGAAAACAAGACCTCAGTTTTAAGAAGTTTGAAGCTAAAGTGTACCCAGGTTCTGTTGTCAACTTTTTTTCCACATTTATGAAGTCCAGACAGCTGCTTTGTGCATGCAAACTTTATTTTTAACATAATCTGGGAAATGGAACCTTGACTTTCTGTGTGAAAGCGCAGAAAATCAAACTGTAAACAGAAGCTTCTTGTGCTCATTGTTAAACCCTGGCTCACAAGCACTGCAGCCTTAAACACTCTAATTTATTTGCTATTCAAAAAATGACTCACATTGAACACAGCTATTAAGTAACCACTAGTTTCTTCCATGATTCTTTCCTGCCTGTAATAATGAAAATATTGGAGTCTGCTTGAATTACTAACTCTTCATAGTCCTAAGTCTGGCATCTTTCCTTTGAGTTGAGAGAGGGTCTAAAGCTGCAGAAACCTTTTGGTTTTCTTTCTTACTGTCTGGGAACAGTTCAGGATTTGAAAGACTTCTGTTCTGAGATCCCAGAGTTGAGAGGTCCTCTGTGGATCTGGTACAGAGGAGCAGAATCACCTCCCTCAACCTGCTGGTCACACTTCTTTTGATGCAGACCAGGACACAGTTGGTATTCTGGGCTGCAAGTGTACATTGCTAGCTCATGTCCAAGTTTTCATCCACCCGGACCCCGAAGTCCTTCACCACAAGACTCGATAGCCCCAAACCAGGTGCAGGACCTTGTACTTGGCTTTGTTGAACCTTATGAGGTTTGCATGTGCCTGCTTGTCCAGGTTTCTCAGGTGCATCAACTGCACCACTCAGCTTGGTGGTGTCTCCAAATGGGCTGAGGGTGCACTTGATCCCATCCTTTCTATCATTGGTGAAAATATTGAACAGTATTGGTACCACTAAGCACACCTGCAGGACACCACTCATCAGCAATTTCCACTGGAATATTGAGCTGTTGACCACCACCCATCAAATCCATATTTCTCCAATTCAGAGAGAAGGATGTTGTGGGGACTGTCAAAGGTGCTATAGGAGTCCAGATAGATGACAGCTAGAGCTCTTCTTTTGTCCACTGATGTAGTCACTCCATCACAGAAAGCCATTAGGTTAGTCAGGCAGGACTTGCCCTTGGTGAAGCTGTTTTGAATCACCTCCTTGTCCTCCATGGGCTGTAGCATAGCTTCTAGGATATCTGTTCCATAATCATCCCAGGCACAGAAATGAGTCTGGTGGGTTGGTAGTTCCCAGTGTCATCTTTTCTACCCTATTTAAAGATAGGCATAATGTTCCCATTTTCCAGTCACCAAGGACTTACTTCACATGACTGCCATGACTTTTCAAATATCATGGAGAGTGGTTTAGCAAGCACATCAGCCAATTCCTTCAAGACTCTTGACAGGCATCTTGTCAAGTCCCATACACTTACGTATGTTCAGGCTCCTCAGGTGGTCAGAAACCCAATCTTCTCTTGCAGCAGGAGGGATTTTGCTTCCTTAATCCCTGTCTTTCAGTCCATCCAGTTGCCAAAGAAGACTGAGGCAAAAAAAGTTGTTGACTCTCCCAGCCCTCTCCTCATCTGTTAACAGTTTGCCTTCTTGTTCTTCAGGGGGTTATGCTTTCTTTGACCTTTCTTTTCTGGGTGACATACCTGTAGAAACCCTTATTATTGTTTGCATCCCTTGCCAAGTTCTGGACACAATCCCTACACAACTGGGCAGCGTCCCTAGACTTTTCCCAGAACTGTCCCTGCTTCCACTGCCTCTGCATTTCCTTCTTGCCCTTTAGATTACTTTCCCTTTCATACACCTGTCCATACACATGCACCACTCAAACTTTGTATATGGAGGCTTTCTTTGCATAAAAAGATACCAAAACCTACCGTTTACCCTGACCTCTGCTCTACAGAAGGTAAAGAGTTCCTAAATCATCAATTAGTGATGCAAGCCTATGCATATTGCATTAGGGCAAGGAACAGTGCAGCAAATGGTATGTACTAATTCAATATAAACTAGCACAGAGTGGCACAAAACTACAGTATTCTGCAGTATTTGTGAATTACAGTGTTCTGAGGGCTTGACATGGCACTTTCCTACATAAAAGGGATTGCATTGTGTACAAAGTTGTGAAAGAAACACTGTCATTCAGTGTGTTTCAGCTGTTTATCTGGAGGGAGTTAGTATTTTCTGTCTAGTTGGATTGGCCGGAGATCTTGCATGGTCAGCACAGTGCTACTCACAAACATGCTAATTCCCCAGCAATGAAGTCTTAAGTACATACAGCTATTGTAGGTGCTTTAGTTTTATCTCCTGTTTATGCCAACTTAAGAATAAAACTTGTTCATTTCAATGTAAAAATATGTTTGTATTGGTTGAATTCACCTGTCAGCAGGCATTTAGTGCCACGTCCTACAGTTAGAAATAACTGTGTCTTGAAGAAAGAGAGCTGACATTAAAACTTGCCTGCTTAGCTTTGGTGGACTGTATGGCAGTTGTTCTAAGTGGAAAGAATTTGGCAGCTTCAGCTGATGCTGATTGTGTGGAATATCATGCATCTGCTGACGAAGGGCAAAACCTGCTTCCTGTCTTTGAGCATAATGTGGTTTCTGTAGAGTTCTGTGATGTTCATTAAAGGCCTCCAATTTTTGACTGTATTGCTGCAAAAGAACTGACCAGTAGCGTGGTCAGTTTTCTACCTACTGAAGTCTTGCATTCACCCTGGATCACCTTTAAATGCACTTTCTTAAGCTATTGAGACTCTTCTGTGATCACTTTGTTACGATGTGCTGCTTGGAGCTTGCTCTGGCCTGTCATTGCACATGTGGTAGTGGTAACCTTAACCCTCAAATTCTGCTACTTTGCCAAATCTTGCTGTGGCAGTTGAAATTTATCCCTTCCAAAGCAGAGGCATGAAAGAATGGCTGTTAAACCATGTCTCTTCTTTGCAGTATACATGATCACATTACTTACCTAAGTGGTTTTTTTAGTAGTTCTAGTATTTATTGGGTTTTTTTGCCTCTTCTTTTTGCCTCTTCTCTTTGCCACAGTTATTTTCATGAGGACTTCATTTGTGTTTGCACATTCAAAATATGGAACTCTTTGTAAGGCAGATTTCTCATTTGCTATTCAGTGTTTAGAACTACATCTACCATTGCAGAGACAAGGATTCCCCTCAGTTCCAATGGAGATGCTTTTCATTTCCCCTCTTTCATCTCACTCTCTGGTATTTAATGTAGCATAACGTGTGCTGCATTTTTCCCTAAAGGAGAGAATGAATAGTTTTGTTGCTGGCTGGCGGTACCTAAGCAGTGAGTCCCTTGTGGCAGAAAGCGTTGCAGGTGGTTGCATTGATACAAGCTGCTTGCTAAGTCTTTGCTGCTTGCTAAGTCTCTGCTGCTTGGATGCAAGAAGCTTATCATGAAAGTGAGAAGACAGGCATCTTAATTCAGCTTGAGAATTCTAAGCCAGCTAAAGCTGATTTTCTATCAGTGTGTATACCTGTACTGGGATAAATCCTAATTAGGTTTGCTATTGGGCAGAAAGGGTTTGTGCAGTAATGTCCATGTACAAACAACACTGAAAAACAGATACACAACTGGAAAAGCCATAAAAAAGTCACACACCAAGTTCTCTGCTGTGTGTCACTGTTATTCATAATGCACTTATGATTAGATAACATTGCAGACTTCTTGGTTTTCCTTAAGCTTTCCCTGCAGTAAGGAAACTGTTTATTTCTGCAAAGTCTATTAAGAGGATTATGAGCTAGACTTTCTGATATGACTTTGGATGTCTCGCTGATTTGGCTGAGGCTTGTCTTGCAGTACAAAGAGAGGGACAGTTGATATTCATTTCTACAGCTACTTGTATGGCTGCATGGTTCCTATACCAGGCAATATCGAACTGTCAGGTGCAGATCAACAACCTCCGTGACAGAACTTGGATTGCTCTGCCACCTCATGGCAGAGTTGAGAACAGAACACAACCTTTGCTACTTTAGTTTCACTGAAGATTATTTTATGCATATTAACGTGGGGCGGCTAGAAGAATAAGTATGAATGCAGTTGGTTCTGCTGTTGGCAGAAATTATCCTAGTATTGTTCAGTAATTACGTTTGGCTTAGCTTTCCCCTGATATTCCTTTCTTTTTGGGCTTGGGCTGACTTGGCTTGTGGTTTCTACATATTTAACATTATTCTGGTAGAGCAAGATAGAGGATTAAGTTCTGGTTTTAACTTTGTTGCAGACCTCCTCTCTGGTTCTCTTTTTCTCCGTGTCTCTATTTCCACATTTAAAGGTGGGGACTATAAATCTTCAGATCTTCCACAAAGGAAACCAAAACCTACCTAGATTTCAGCCTGGAAAGTACTTCCAAAGAGTTATAAACCCACCTTTCTATCATTCTGGCACAATATAAATAGCTTTATGAGCATGCTACTTTGTCATTTTTCTCTCCTCTTTTCTGAATTGACATCTTGGTGTAAACCAGTAGCCAAGGGCTGTGAACCTGCTCTCTCATTCTTCTCTGCTGACTGTGTTCTCCCCTGGATCCTAGTAATAAGTTATTTAGCCATGGAGACCAAGCCTGGCCAAAAGCAAACAGACTGTGGTTATGTACCAATTTTCTGTAACAGTAGAAGCTCGTCTCTGTTGACTGATCAAGAGCAAATACTTGGATTACTTTTGGACTTCATTCTCCTGGACTTATAAGCTAGTTTGACAAATAATTCATTTCCAATTGCCTGCTATCTGGACTCAATTCTGTCTCTTTGTAAGGCAGTGATACGTCCTGTGAAATAGGCTACTCAATGATTCCAAGTTTTGGAATGTTAAAATGGGACATAGAAATGTATTCACTATGCTCTTCAAAAATGAAGTAATTTGTCACATTTACTTTGGACCATATGACATCAATTTAACATGAGATGTGCAGTTGATTTGATGTAATTATTATGAATGTCTTCTATGTAGCAGGCAATTTTTCCTTTAATACCTTGCTCTCTATGATATTTTAAACCTTTTAGATCTTAATAGGACTATTTATATATTTTATATTTCTTAACTAGTTACACTAGAAAGCTTCAATATTTTATCATTAGTCATGCTGAGAGAAGAAATTGCATTCCAGTCACTGATTCGCTTAATCCATACACCAGATTTTCCTTAGCTGAATAGTGTTATTATTGATCTTCACTTACAAAGCATTTTGAGATATTCAGGCTCAATTCTTGAGATAAGCACAATTTTGTTGCCTACATCTTCCTTCATTTCTCCTTTCTCAGTTGCTCAGTTATGCTTAGATGTAAGGCTGAGCTCTAACCAGGGGAAGCTTTGGCCTGTATCTTAACACAATGTGCTTTTCATAGGCTGCAGTGTTTCTGCATTTATTGATATTGTTGTTCCATTTTGGCCTTGTTTACTTTGAAAAGTAAAATCTCTTTCTGTGAGAAGACTTGACTGCAAAAGGAAAGTGTACGTCACAGCATTACTTATAGCAAGCAGCTGAGCCTGTATCTACAGTTCTCGTGTACTGGGGAGCTCTGAAAACAGGAAAATGGGAAAAGGCCAGCAGGTGCTGTTTCTGTAAGTTCTTGGTTACTGGTTACTTTTGGCTAATACAGCAACTATTTCACTTTGCTTTTATACAAAGAAAAAGAACTCTAGTGCATTTTTCTCTAATGTTGTGCTGCTTTTTTTTTTTTTTTTTTTTTTCCACAGGAGACTCAACCAGCTCTTGATGCGTATCCAAAAGCCAAGCTTGAATTAAAGACCAAATGTTCTGGGAAACAGTGTCCTGGGGGAGGCAGTTCTTTGGGTTTTTATCCAATGAGTACTCCTTTGAACGTTCTTGTTATTGTACACTTTGTTCTCTGCCCTGACAGATCAACTGAAGAATTTAGGAGGATGTAGTAAGCTGAAGTAAAACATTATGAAAAGCTAACCTCTCTTGTTTTACTGCTCCCACTGAGTCCTTAATTTAGTTAATTGGAAGCAATAAAACATAACTAAATGTCTCTCTGTGAGGCAAGAACACTGGCCCTTTCAGTTATGCAGTGTTGCAATGGGAACACAGTGGTAGCGGGGGAGGAAATGTTAAAAGCACAAAGTCTCAGTAATCTGCATCCAAGGGAATCTGATATATTAGGCTGACTAATACTTGGGAGGATGTGGAGTGGATGGAAATTGTGCAGGGGTGGTAGTAGCTTTCCTGTTTGAACTATGGAGTTACTAGGTGACTGTATCTTCTAACTTATGCTATGCTGCTAGAAGTCTGTAAAGGTATTTTGCCCTTTCAGGGATCTTCCTACCTTAGTAAAAGGGAGTTTGTAATCCCCAGAGTGTGGTAGTTGATTCTTCAGTATTGTAGAACTCACATTGTGGATGTGAGATATGTTTACTAACCAGAATAGGACAAGAGGTCATAACAAAGCTTGGAAGAGAACTGAAAAGTCTGGGTCTATTTTCAGGACAACAATGTCCAAAATCTAGTCTGGCTGAAGTTTTTGTAATTGCTTTAGATATTTTAAATAGTAAGCAGAGGTTCCCATCAAAAGGAATGGACTGCTTTGTCTAGTGCATCCATTTGTTCCTCTTCCTTTGCATCACAACTAGATTTCATTTTTTGAGCAAGAGCTTTGATCAAGAAGTCAATCCATGTATAAGCGTGCAAATCCAGTTTTGTGAGAAAGAAGAGTATTCAACTGTCTGCCCAGCCTGACCAGAACTGAGGCTCAGCCAGGGACGTGACAGCAACAGACACTTTAATAGAAGATGGGGCACAACTGCTTTGTGGGTAGCAGCCTAAACTTGGGTTGCTTTAAAACTATCATGAACTTACAAGTGCTATGGGAACATGCTTCCGTTATTTGGATCAATGTGAAGCAATTGCCTTGTGTTTTTCAACAGGTACTGTTTGTTCTTGGCATAGTAATAATCAATCATCAGTGCTGGTTTTATAAATACATGGAAATTAAATAGGTTCAAAATGGTACCAGGTTAAAGCTTGTCTCTGACCTCTTTATAAATATTTATTTGTTTAATTTTCAGGCAAGCATTTTACTTCCCAAAAAATGTCCCAGCAACTGAAAAAATTTAATTTGCTGATTTTTTTTTACCCAAACCCATGTATAATTCTCAAGAAAAATTAACTAGGATTCAGGTGGCAACATTGAGGCAAAATTCTGTGGTTTGTCTTTTGCAGGAGCTCAAGCAAATTTATCAATGATCTCTGCTGGTCTGAAAAAATGCATGACTGCCAACATGTGAATCCCAGCTGAAGGCGTAACATGGCAGAACAGCATGCTTCTGCTCAGAGATGAGGGAAACCCATGTTTGAGCTGAAGAGATATACGATGTTTTGATGTTAGGAATGGAGAATTTTAAGGAGGAAATTCCCTCAGCTTTTCTATAAGTTGATCTTTGAAATAACATGAAGACTTTGGCTGAATAAAAAAATTAAAAGAAAATTTAACCTTTCTCAGTGTGTGAGCAAGTCATGGTGGTTTTTTTTTTAGATTGTATTAAAATTGAAGTGAGTTTTGTGATGTTTTTATGCAGGGTCTTTTATACTCATCTTGGTGTCTTTCATTTTGGGGAAATCATGGGCAATAATGAGCCTATCTTGAGAGTTAAACTTGATTTTCTTATTACATTGAACTCAGGCGTAATTTGCATCAAGTCATTGGAATTAGAGTAAGCTAATACTGGTGAAAAGTAAGTTTGCTGCAAAATCAAAATTCATGCACAAACATACATAAATTTAATACTTATTAAAGCTAAATCTGGTTCCAGTTAAGAGCTACTTGAGTCAAAAATGTAACAGTTGAATGATAACATTTATCAGGTTTAATATTCCAAGACATAATGTCTCGTTTAAACTACGAAACTGTAAATTTTATTGAACTATAGATTTCCCAGTTTTTTAGTAGTGAATTGCAAATGGTTCAGATGTTATCAGTGACCCGTAAAAGCACAAAGCCCCCTCAAATTTAAATGTGTCTTTTCTACTGAACTTCCAACAGGTTAATTACTAACCAGCATTTGTTCTTGTTTTACCCTCCCCAACCCTCTGGCCCTCACTCCTTGTTCCCTCTTCTCTTGCATTTCACATTGTCACTATGTGAATAAACTTTCCACCTTTCTTCCTACTCTAACAGGAGGAGCGATGTTAACCAACTTTTCTAGTGAGAATAGAAAGTGTTTTTTCACATCTTGCAGCCTGGCCGCCTCAGCGATCCACTAACCTTCACTGAAAAGCAGCCTGTGTTCCCTCCCACCAGCCCTCAACCCCCTTTGAGACCCCCTCAAAACCAGAAAAAGCAGCTGCTCTGGAAAGTTAAGATGATGAATATTATCTATATTCTTTGCTTTCTCTTGGTATTAAACTTATGTGTAGATTGTTGCTTTTTAATAATCTCCTGGGAAGAAGGTATATATGTTTCTATAACATCAAGCATACTTTGGGGAATAAAATTCTTGTAAATGAAATGCACAGCAAAAGAAGGTACAGGCCAGACAGACTAGCATTGATTCACACCATTATTTTTGGGCTAGGGACTACCTCTGCCTGCTAAATCATGGATCAGTCCCAGATTTCAAGCACATGGTCATTTTGGACACTTGATGATTTAATGGATTTACTTTGTCTTCCTACAAATGTAAAGGATGCTAACAGCTCTGTGTTGAGATTCGGTGCACATGCATGGATGGAGATCAAGTTGAAAGATTGGACCTTTACCTTTCTTTGAGGAGTGATGCTAGCAGGGCTGCCTGGCAAAGCTGTGAATTTTAGGAGCGATATCTAGTGGGGGAAGTAGGAATATGTGTTGGTTTCGGCAAAAATCCTCCCAAAACCCTCACAGCGTCCGCAGCCCCCCCCTCCTTCCACCCCCACCCGCCTGTACGAGCCCACGGGGGAAGGTAGAAGGAAAGAAAGAGAGACTGAAAATGCTGAAAACAAGCAAGCCAAAGCTGTAGTGATTATATAATAACTACTTTCCTCAAAGATAGCAGAAACTCATTAATCAACGCCTGGCACTCTGCGCTGCCCCAGTTACCGACAGCAGGCTCCCGGAGAAAAAGAGAGAGAGAGAGAGAGAGAGGAAGGAAGAGGGAGTGTCTGACTCCCTGATCTTACGTAGAAACTCACATGGAATACTGGGAGATGTAGTTCTTCCTCAGCCACAACCTGGCTATTCAGGAGAGTCCGAAAATTAAACCCATCACAGAATAATCATTAGTACCTCTACCTGTGCACAGGATAAATATAACAGCTTCAGGAGAAAGACAAACAGATAGTAAAACAGAAGAACAATAAGTAGTTGGACAAGAAAGCCTGAGCTTCCATTTTGCCATCCCAGACAAGGATCGCATTGTACAGAAAGTGCCTTTCTATGCTTTTTCTTTCTGACGTCTGGTTGCTGCACAGTAAGTGTTGCCTCTCTGTCATAAATTTGAAATGAGGCAATTGTTTCTCCATTTATCAGCAGGCTGGATGTTTCTATTTCTCATTGGTAAATGGGACAGATGTCATTTGCACAGCATCAGTTATAACTGCAGGGACTGTTTATTCTTTTTTCTATATCTTCCTGTTGGATGGCATCATTCCAAAGGATGCCATTGTGGTGGGTGACCAGAGGGATATACTATACATGGAACTCATATTAGGGTTTTTGTTTTGTCGCCGCAAAACACAAATTAATTAATGAAGGACAGCAGCTTTCAAAAGTTTTGATTAGTGCTGGAATGATATTGGTGATGCAGGTTTCAGAAGTTGGACGATTAGGGGTCTCCACACGATAAGTAGGAAAACTGCAGTCCTAAGAAGTTCTGTGTATTTCTAACACTAAAAGCAACTGCAACTCAAAGTTTCTAGAACAGGGTTTGTATTCAGTTGTTTGTTATAAAACTGCGTATTCAGAATAAAATCTAGGGGTTTTTTATCCTCTAACTAGCAAAGGAAAATAACAATGAAAACCTAGAAATTAATAAATACATAAATGATTGTTGGAATGTTGACTGATCGTGGATTGAGGGGGGTATTGTGAAATTCTTGGCCAAATAATAGAACATATTCAACAGACTGGGGCTAATGAGTCAAGTATTAAGTTGTTTTATTTGGGAGCCTGAGCAGAATTAAAAACCAAGTGTCTTGTTCTTTGCAGTGGTAAACACAAGAAGAGAAAGTGTTTAATTACTGTTGTAACTTAATTTTAAAAAAATGGATAGATATTTTGCATTGTGGCATCTCAAAAAAATGTACTTTTGATAGGTTATTACTATGAAGATGTTCAAGACTTAAATTTGTATTAACGTGCCTGTATTGTTTACTCCATGTTTCTGTATTCAAAGTTTGTTGCATTTCCCATGTGAACATTAAGGGGTTTGTAGAAATATTGAAGGTGGAAATGTTGAATTATTTTTTGCAAAGAGGGAGGAAGCTGGGGACCACAACCGCATAGGCCAAGGAAAAAAAACAACCACAAACTATTTTTTCGTGTCTTGTGTAAATATTTCTTTGCTCACAGATATAAATATCTCTTGCCCTTTCTGGTATAAATGGGATGTGTGACCTCTGTCATCCAGAGTAAATCTATTGCTTCTTTTGATGAATCTAATCTCTTACTTGGTGCTTATATTTTTCATATGAATTTAAGACAGTTCAGATAGCATTTTGATTGTATTTTCCACTTTGTTCAGTCATTTCCATGTCAGGAAATATTTACTAAGACTGATGAAACCAAAGTTCTAAGTGGTGAATTTGCAGGTTAGTTTAAAACTATGCTTTCTGTTTTGTGAAATCTTTTAATTCCTCTTCTGACATGTTCCTTATTTAGGATTTGATTAGATTTCTAATGACTTGCACCTAAATTGCTATTAAAATTGGAGTTTAGCCATTAAAGTGACTCAGAATTACTGCTACTGCTTGCACCAGTACTGAAATATATTTTAAAGGCCCTGTCCTCCTTAGTTGACTCTCAAAAATGGGATGTAAATACCATTCTTCTGAAAAAATGACACTTCGATGCAGAGAGCTATCTTTGTCTTGTGCAATGCTGAGCATACTGCCAACAAAGTGATAAATTTTTGGTGTGTTTCTCAGGTCTGTAAAACTGGGTAAATATAAATATGAAGTGTACAGGAAGTATATCTGTTCATGTGTGTTCTGATTCATTGCGTAAGTCAGACTGGGGAAGTAAATTACAGCAAAGCAATCAGTAACTTCATTTTGTCATTTTGCCTGAAAAAAAACTAGTTTTAGGCAAGGCTTTATTTTAAAGCAAAGACTTCAGTAATGGCTTACAAAGAATCATACTCAGTTAAATTTGAAAAACTTTTGTGCAGGTAAATGCTTTGTGGCTGGATTAATGAGTAACTTCTACTTCAATTAACTTCTGTTTTCCTGCAATGTAGTATTTGGGTTTCTTGTTCCCTATAAAAACTCTCCTTGTTTTCACTTAGTCATTTAGCACCACAAGATGCGTGTTGCCCCAGTTAAGCTGCAGCTACTCCTGACAGGGATAATTTGTGCTGCAGAGTGTCATCCTCTACCATCGCCTCTTCAGAAAGGTAGGGTGAAAATTTCACATTTTGCTTTAGCAGTTTTTTAAGTACTAACGGTTTTGTTCTTAGGCAGTGACGAGCATAGGAGTCAGTGCTGGAATAAAGAAGCTGCACTAGTTTCACCTATTAAATTTTTGATCCTAAGAGCTCATAGACCTAGACAGAAGGTAGCATTAGAATAAATGGTCTAGTTTTCATTCTTTCTTTTGTTCCGATCCAAGTCTGTAACTGAAAGTTATCTTTTATTGAGTGATACAAGGCTTTTTTTTTCTGATTCCTTGATGATTCAGAATGAATAACATTAATATATGATATATAATTAATTAAATAAAACTAAATACCCTCAGATTTGCAGCAAGTTAATGAATGTCATGGTTTAAGGTGTAACCTACCTTAACAAAATACAGTGAATCATCTGTTCCATTGTCTTGCAGTTTAAAATCCAGAGTATTCTTTTTTTTGGAACAATTAGCAATTACAATTGTTCCTGTCTCCTTCATGAAGATTTACTGATTTATAGCAAACTGATATGGAAGTCAGATTTTGGCTGTTCCCAGAAGTATTTTGCTTCCATTTTAAATTTGCATTAGTTAAAACCCGTAAATTTACAGCTTGATTTCCCACATTCAGCAAATCACTGGTTTTCATTGTAAAAACACTATTTTGGCTGTCAAAACAGGTGTGGCATCTCGATCATTATAATACATTGCTCACTTAAGCAATCCAAACATAGTATTCTGTAGAATGGCATTCTCTTGCCTCTCAGTCCTCCCATGTAGATGGATGCGACTCAGTCTGTAAAGCCATCAGGAATCTCTTGGGCTTAACATGTCCCACGGTGCAGAAGACTTTACAGTTTGTCAAAATATAGATAATATGTTTAGTATAATATTAATATAAACATTAACTTGTAACTTTTAAACTAACCTTGCATATGTCAGGAAAATAGATTTATTCAATGCTGAAAGAAAAAGGAAAATTTTAGTCTGTGAATCTGATTTTTAAAAATATTTATTATTTATGCCCATTTTCCTGGTACCAAATTCCTTTCTGTAAAACCCAGATCCTATTTTTAAAAACCTTTTCTCCATTTCTTCTTTTCCCTTTCTTCACTGTATCTTTGCACATGGGAAAAAGGTGGGTGCAGTGAGAATTAGGAAGGAATGAAGCAAAATCAGATAAATGAACTGGATCATTTCTGTAGGAAGCTCTTTTATTCAAAACCAGGGTAGGTAGAATTGTGTGGTCGTTATTGTGACATTGTAATCAGTTGCATCATCCATGCTACTCTTAAGGAAAATTTTAACCTATTTTTATACATGCTGTAAGCTGCACTTTACAGTTGGAAGAATTCCACATTTTCTAGACAGTGTATACAAGTATTGCTCTTCTATCCTTTGAATACAGCCACCTGTCTGACAGAATAACAACAAAATATTCCAAGTTATGGATGCTAAATTTTTTCCAATGTAATTTTTAACAGAAATTTATTGGAATGTATGAGAATTGGTTGCCTTGCTCCTGCCTTTCTTAAAATACTACCAAATCAGGTGTTATCACCACAAATGCTTGTTTCAATAGATACGCTCCTTTAAAAATCCATAAATATCATCAGCTCTACTTAGCCACAGTAAGTGATAATAATAGTAAGTTAAGAAGGAATAATGTTGGCCCAATAGTAGATCTGGAGAAATTCAGCTTCTGTTGTGGGTCATCAAGGTCTGTATGGTGATCCTATCGATCTAAAATATTTTAAGTGCAAATACTGAGTGTAAAGAGATTCCTGAAAGCAATAGTGAAACGATGATTTAGTACCAAAATAATTCCAAAACTTGCTTCAAAAGAGACTGTTGACATCCAGAATGTTCAAGTAAGCATGGATGTAATGAGCCACATTTACTCATGGAAGGCAAAATTTAATTTTGTGATACAGTTAAACCAAAAAGTGCTCAGTTGGAGAACTTCTGCAAAATAAATCAGCCTTATTCTTAGCTCAATTTAGCCTTAATCTGGGCAGTTTGAATTAGGAATCATGCAAAGTTTTCTCTTGTGGTTGAGAGATTGCACTGGCCTCTGTGCCAGGCCATGCCTTCAGATTTTAGGTACTGAAAAGAAGAAAAAAATCCAGTCTAAATCTTTCCTTCTTTCCCCCTCTTTCACTCCTCAGATCCTAAGTGTGGGCAGGAAGTTCAAGAGACAAATCTGTGGAGTTACTTTAACCTTTTCACTCGGATTGTTGGGGGAAACCAGGTGAAACAAGGCTCCCATCCATGGCAGGTTTGCACTTGCAAATGTGGTTTTATCTTCAGAATAAACTCCTGACTTTTACTAGAAATGATAAAAGAGGAAAACGGGTATATTTGTGCTTAATGACACTTAATGGTATGCTCTTGAGCTCCACTCTGCTTTTATGAAAAGCAGTGAAGCAGGCAAAGAGGACATACAACCTCTCCTGCTCTGTAAGAAGCCTTTGCTTATAATTTATTGTTTTGTTTATAATTTGTTTGGAAAGAGCATCTGTGGATTACTCTGTTGTGTAGAGGCATGGGTGAAACTGCTATATATGACACTGAAGGACATAACCTGCAGCCCTCACTACTGTCAAGCATCATGGATTTGCAGTGCTCCCAGTGACCTGCACAGGAAAAATTCTCAACTAATTAGTAACCTTTACAGCATGCTTGGGACCTCAGTGACTTGGCATTTATTACAGGTATGTTGCTTTTATCTAAGTAACAAGTCACAGCTGAGTCATGCAGCAAGGTCTCTTCGATTCAAAGGCTACAAGAATGCCATGAAAGTATTTGCTTGAAATGCAGCATGTCCTTTAGCTACCTGAATCTTCAAGGAACACCTACCTGTACTCTCTTCTTTCTTCCTCAATTGTAGGCAGAGCAGATATAATGATTTTATTTATTTGGCATGCCTTCTTTATGGGATGCAGGTTTCCTTGAAACGAAGGCAGAAGCATTTCTGTGGAGGCACCATTGTTTCTGCTCAGTGGGTGATCACGGCAGCTCACTGTGTCTCAGACAGGTATGGATGTGATATTTCAGGAACTGTCTGGAGGTGCAGAAAAGCACTGATTGTGAAACTGTGTTTTCTGTAGCATTTTTTTATGGTCATTACTTACAGGTGCTATTCTCTTATTTGTAACCAGTATTTTCCATGTTCAAACAGCAATGGAGAAAAACCTTTAAAAATCTCAAATACAATTAAGAATAAAATTGATGTAGACTGATTTTGGAAGTGTAGGTAAAAATCTGTACCTAACTATAATTATCAGGTGACTGCAAGTTTTTTGTTTTGATTTTTTTTTCCAGTGGTAGCAACTTGTAAAGTATAAGCAATTACACATTGAATGGATCTAGTAGTGACCTTTTGCATGCTGGTGGGTTTCAGTCTTAGTGCTAAAAAAAAAAAAAGGTATATTTGTGAATGCTGTATGGAAGGTTTTGTTATTTCTGAGTCTTCATACTAATGTATTGCCTGGCATTAGTAATTTGATCTGAATTTGGCACTGTATGTGATTCTATCTTGGTCAAATTAGCCAATAACTGCAGAGTGTATACTAACTACAGAAGGACAGGCAATATCTAAATCAGTATAAAGATTCCTGATGCAAAAGTAAGGCTTCAAGTCTGGTGAGTAAATCTGAAGCAGTATAAAAATTTATGATTGCTTTTGTTCTTCCTTGGTGCATGTCTGATCTTGTACTAGGAGTCCTAAAGCAGGATTCACTGTGTTTTTAAGGTATAAACTGAGAAGCTAAAGAGCTTGTCTTGCTTTTTTTTCTGTACTTTCCTGTGTCCAAATCTTCCCTCCTCCTTCAAAAAGCAGTGTGACTGAGCGTTTTCAAATGCAAGAAGAGGAGCTGGTTCCTTAGTGTGATGGTCTTTCTTCCCAGTCATTTTCATCTCCCAATGTCTACTGTGGGGCATAGTGAACTCTTGCTGACTGTATTAAACGTAAATCTGAAGATGGAAGTTTTTTTGTTATCAGTAGTAATAACCTTTCAGTATAAAAGCAACTATATTTTTTTCTTTTCATTTTGAGGACACTGTAGCTGGGCTTTTGTTTTTGTATTCTACAGGAACCTACTCCAGAACTTGAATGTCACTGCAGGAGAGCATGATTTGAGGATCAGGGAGAGTGACGAGCAGACACTCCCTGTTAAATATGTCATTAAGCATCCAAACTTTGACCCCAGAAGGCCAATGAACTATGACATTGCCCTTCTGAAGCTGGATGGAGCCTTCACCTTCAGTAAGGCCATAGTTACCTGTGGTATTTTTCAGTAGGGAAGGTAAGGCCTTTGTTTCTCCCACATGCTGTGAGAAGTCTTGAAACTCAGTTTAAACCCATTTCCCACCTGTTAGATTATACCACTTAAAATCTCCAGAGTATTTTGCAACTCAGTTGTTTAAATACAAGAGGTAAATCAGAAAAATACATCAGTTGAATTAAATGATCTTTCTCAGACTTAATACTCTCTTGAAGAAAAAGGTATTGGTCTTTCTATGCAGGAGGTTAAAATTTGCTCCAATAGGTGTTTATTATCGGAGGAGTTAGGTGGAGATTTCTGCCTGTGGTGAATGATGAGGCTACTGAAAGGCACACCAGAGCTCAGCATTCTGCAGAGGTTTCTGTACCTCACTTAGACCCCCTCTGCTGTTGATGCTCTTTTCCCTTGTTGCAGACTGCAGAAAGGAGCATCCTCATCAGTGGCAGAGTGGGCATTTGGGGGCTGTAAGAGAGAGGGGAAGCTGAGAAGAGGACAATAGCTGCTTCCCCATTTCCTGGCCCTTGAGCCAACCATTTCTCAGCTGTACACTAACTTCACCCCACGGTCAGGTTTTCTGGAAGTCTACTTCACAGTACTTTTTATATGGAGGTACATGGGAGTCCATCCGATGATGCCTTGCTCTTCGAAAGGCTCCAGCTCACATCACTAGGTTGCTTTTTATTTGCCACCGCAAAAGTTAGTGGCTGCTTTTTCTAATGGAAATGTGAGTCATGATAGCAGCTAAGTTTAAGCTCAAGGGTAAGGCCTGGGCTGAAGCTTGTGGTACTCATGCTTTCTTTTTCCATTCCAAAATACTATGAAGTGGAGGCAGACACAAATTGTCAAATTCCAGGTGCCACAAAAACAACAATAGTTTTCAGTTTTAAAAAACTAACTGAGAAAGCAAGCTATTTATTGTGTTCTTTCAAATACTTACCAATATAATTCATGTCTATGTGACAGGTTCAGCGGTTTTGCCAGCATGTCTTCCTGAGCCAGGAGAAAAGTTTGAAGCAGGATATATCTGCACTGCTTCTGGTTGGGGCCGTCTATATGAGAGTAAGCCCCTTGGATTGCTTTTTGACATTGAAGTTTCATGGTGTCGTATTTCTGAAGCCAAGAGCTTGACTGATCACTGACAGGCCAGAAAATAAAATCAACTGATCATAAGAACTGTAATCTCAAACTGGGATCTCTGCTAGCTTCTGTGCCTACCTGTGAATTATCTCAAAATGGATCACTACGATATATAGTCCTGTATTTCAATTTTGAAACATTTTGAAATTTATACAAGTAAAGCTTCTTATGTACTCAAAACTGGATGTAGCTGGAGCAAGTTTACAACTCTCTGCATATGTGTATTAGCAGTGATGTTAAATTCACATTCTTATGAATAACCTCTTTCGTATTTCAGATGGAGTACTCCCTCAGGTCTTGTATGAAGTCCATTTACCAATCCTAAGTAGTAAGGAGTGTTCAAGAGCATTATCAACTTTAAAGAAACCCATCCAAGGTGAAACTATAATGTGTGCTGGGTTTCCAGATGGAGGAAAAGATGCCTGCCAGGTCAGCTGAACAAATGCTTCTCAGAAGGTCAAGGCTCTGTGTACCTATTTGTATAAATACACTGTAAAATGTGATATTTGGAAAGTATTTTTTTGATGTGCAAATTCTTTAAAAGGTTCTGTATGGGGCAAAATACTTAGTTACATGATTCCATTTTAGTTATTGTATGAGTTGTATAACAGGTTCCTAAGAGCAGTTTTGCTATGTATCCCAGTGCAATAATGCTTAGGGCCTTCTAACCTCAGGACAGTTGATAAGTAAGTTTGCAGATGACACTAAGCTGGGTGGAAGTGTCAATCTGCTGGAGGGTAGGGAAGCCCTGCAAAGGGAATTGAACAGACTGGACTGCTGGGCAGAGTCTAACGGCATGAGGTTTAACACAGCCAAATGCCGAGTCCTGCACCTGGGGCACAACAACCCTATGCAGAGCTACAGACTGGGTGAGGTCTGTTTGGAGAGCTGCCAGGAGGAGAGGGACCTGGGGGTGTTGGTCGACAGCCG
>WAAB01014353.1:1998-21928 GCA_013389865.1 Piaya cayana | reverse complement strand
TCCTTGTGCTGAGGGGCCCACAACTGAACACAGTCCCAACAGGACTTGGCCTGGGAACAGGAGGATGCTCCATGTCACCATCATCTGCTCCCTGGGAGCTCGGGGCTGAGCTGGCACCTGGGATGCAGCCGGTGTGAGTGAGATATCTGGGTCTGAACCCCCTGCTGAAGGAAACGCTGGTTTAGCAGCAGCTCTGGGATCCCACGTGCAGCCCTTAGCTTCTCCTTTTCAGCCCTAAAGCCCTTTTCAGTTTCATTTCACTTTCTTTTCACCTCCCCTCTGCCTGATCTGGTGAGGTATTTGCTTCAGGGAAACCGTCTGCAGCAAGTGTGGGTGAGCAGCTTCACTCCAGCACCAGGTATTTGGTTTATATGTATTTATATAAAAGCCCTAAGCAAACGTATAGGTTCTCGTTGCTTATGGGGAGCTTTCCTGCTTGGAGATACCCGGTCTCCTTCCTCTTCAGCGCCTGCAAAGTGACCCAGTGGCTTTGATACAATCAGGAGGTTATTTGGGAGGGATCGGCTGCAGGAAAGTGAGCGCAGAGGTAGGTGCTGAGCTTCAAGGCAGCTTGGGATGAAAGAGAAGGTGAAATCTCTTAGGCGAGCAGAGCAAGGGGAAAAGTGATCTTGCTTGAAAAGACTCGGTGAAGATGCCGAGCGGCTCCTGTATCGATTTCCCTTCACCTCGTGTCGCTGTGTGCCTGAAGCGTCCTTCCCCACACCTCTGCCCTTAGGATTCTTGTCATTTCAGGAGGGGCAGAACTCTAGGGACAAACATCTTGTGTGCCAGGGGGTCGCCAGCTGTGCTTTCGAGCCCTGGGGCTCCCCGGGAACCCCCCTGCCACCCCTCCTGCTGCGACTGCTCCGGGGAGAGGGGCTTGAGGTACCTCAGTGTGCCGGAGACCCACAGAGCTGCTTGGCTCCTGGGGCCGCTGCGTTTTGTGGGTAGATTTGGACTCGATGATCCGGTGGGTCTCTTCCAACCTGGTGATTCTGTGATTCTAATTGTACCTGCTTCTTGGGCGTGAAAAATCCAGTGAAGGCTCGTCTGGATCTGCTGAAGCGTGTTCTTTGGCCAGGGGGAGAACAGCCTTGAGCGAAGAAGGGAGGAACCCAGAGCAGACCTGGAGGAAAGTGACCCTCTGAGCACCCGAACCAGGCGCTCAGCTGCCA
The DNA here is from genome assembly GCA_013389865.1 of Piaya cayana. NCBI lineage: Eukaryota > Metazoa > Chordata > Aves > Cuculiformes > Coccyzidae > Piaya > Piaya cayana. Next base: position 20,753 of record WAAB01014353.1, on the reverse strand, counting down.
CAGAGCAGGTGCTGGGCCAGGGTGGCTCCACTCAACCCACCCTGTGGTGGCTGCAGGCTCGATGCCTCATGCTGTGCCTCAGTTTCCCCACTGGCAAACGAGGGTTTGCATTTCCTTCTGTGTCCGATCGAGCATCCACGTGGTGCGCACGGCTGGCTCCTTCTCGAAGCCGNTCCCCACTGGCAAACGAGGGTTTGCATTTCCCTGGAGCCATCCCTGCTGTGTCCGATCGAGCATCCATGTGGTGCGCACAGCTGGTTCCTTCTCGAAACCTTCCTTCTCAAAACCTTCGAATTGCCTTCTCTGGAGGTGTTTAAGTCATGAGTAGACGAGGTCCTGAGGGACATGGTTCAGTGTTTGGTGGGAATGGTTGGACTCGATGATCCGGTGGGTCTCTTCCAACCCGGTGATTCTGTGATTCTGTGAAACCACTTGCTCCCGAGGTGCTGGGGGCTGCCGGCGTGTCTGACCCCGTGCTCTGTCTTTCAGGAGGGTTTGGTTGCCGGCCTGGTCGCGGGGAGCTGGGGAGCCCGTGCCAAGGATCAGCCCCGCGCGCCGGGCGGCTGCCCTCGCCGAGGGAGCGGGACGATGAGCGGAGGAGGCACAGCCCAGCTGCTGGCGGCTCTCCTGGTGGCGGCAGCGATGGGCTACCCGGCACGGCGTTCGGCCACTGACCTGCACGCCACCCCTCGGACCACGGTCACTTTTGATGGTAAGGGGCTGGGGGCTTGGTGGGGGCGGTGAAGCTGATGGCACTGGCGGTGGCGCCTGCGTCCAGCATTTTCCAGCCCCCAGGAGTGAGGGGCTCGGCATGGGGGGTTTTTATAGGGTGGCCTCATGTCCCCTGAGCTCCAGAAATTGGAGCCCACGTGGCTGCCTTGAGTTGGTGCCTGGAATCAACGTGCTCTGAGGGATGGAGCAGGGCGAAGGCATCTCCCCAAAACCCAGGGGGGAGATGAGGGTGTCCAGGGAACCGGGCTCATCCAGCCCCTGGCCCTGCCCAGCAGCCCGTGGAGGGTGTCCTGAGGTGGGCATCACACCCGGGCTGGGCTCTTGTCACCTAAATAGTCAGCAGGGAGTTTGCTTCCGTGATTTTCTCTAATTCCCACTGGGCTCTTGGTCTCCCGCCTCCGTGGTGTCAGCAGACCCCACAGCGTCATTGCGCCTTGAGCACCTGTATGACTTCGTTGACCTCACCAGTGAAGCCCAGCTCAGCGGGAGAGGGTTTCATTTGCAGCTGGGGTGCCCTTTTCTCCCCAGACAATGCCTCCTCTCGGAGGGGTCATTGCTCCTCAGCTGCCTCCAGGCTCCCACAGGACTTTCTCCTCCTGGCTTGGGGTCTCCCTGGCCAGGGCTGAGTCCCACCTCACACGTCTCAGCACCCTAGACTGGGTGGTTTCTCTGGCTCGGTGGGCAGGGAGCACCCACCCTCACTGCAGAAGCTCCCCCCTTCCATGGACGTTTTGGTTCAGGTTTTTACATCCTTTCATAGAATCACCAGGTTGGAAGAGACCCACCGGATCATCGAGTCCAACCATTCCCATCAATCACTAACCCATGTCCCTCAGCACCTCGTCCACTCATCCCTTAAACCCCTCCAGGGAAGGGGACTCAACTCCCTTTTGGGTTGGCTTGTGCCACGATTGCCCCGGGGTCCCCTCTCAGTCCCCTGTTCCCTTTGCAGAGCTGTCGGGTGTCCGGCACTTCAGCGCGCGCACCTTCAACTACAGCACCCTGCTGCTGGAGGACGACCGGGGCATCCTCTACGTGGGCGCCAGGGGAGCCATCTTCGCCCTCAACGCCAGGGACGTGGCCGACGGCTCCCACCGCACGGTGAGCCTGGCCGCTTCTCCTCTCCTCCTCTGCGCTGCCTGGTCCTGTTCATCCTCCCATTCACCATCTCGGGTCTCGCCTGGAGGTGCTGTCCCCGCGTCCCCTGTGGATGCAGCGTGGGGACAGTGGTGGGGGGTGTCCCCAAGCTCAGACCCACCTGCTTCAGGGACCCCCTGGCAGGACAAGGGGTAGAGGGGGGAAGCGAACCCCTCTGCTCCTCCTAAGGACACCCCAGAATCCTCCTGCAGCCACTCTGGGGTGTGGGACAACATGTGTTCTCTCGTGCTCTGATAACCCATCCCCTCCTTAAATAAAAGAGGATTTTAGCATCTCTGATGGCTCTGACAGAGCCTGGAGCCTACAGTGATGGGGGGACCACGCAGTGATGAGGGGTCTTCCACTTAGAATCATAGAATCACCAGGTTGGAAGAGACCCACTGGATCATTGAGTCCAACCATTCCCATCAATCTCTAACCCATGTCCCTCAGCACCTCGTCCACCTGTCCCTTAAACCCCTCCGGGGAAGGTGACTCAACCCTGTCCCTGGACGTCCTGTTCCAGTGCCCAATGACATTTTCTGTGAAATCTTTTTCCCTCGCAGATCCACTGGGAAGCCTCCCCGGAGAAGCAGATGGACTGCCTGCAGAAGGGCAAAAACAACAAGGTAGAGTGGGTGGGCGGCGCATGCTGCGGGGCCGCCGCCGCTCTCCCTGGCACGTAACCGCCTGTCCTCCCCCGCTGCAGACCGAGTGCTTCAACCACGTGCGGTTCCTGCAGAGGCTGAACAGCACCCACCTCTACGCCTGCGGGACCTACGCCTTCCACCCGCTCTGCGCTGCCATCGTGAGTGCCACTCAGCCCCGCGGCTGCCACCGCGTCACCCCTCTCCTCTCCTGCCACCTCCACCCACAGCCCTTCTCCCAGCCCCTCTTTGGCTCAGGGGCAGGCGAGTGACCCCAGGCAGAAAGGGTTGGTTTGGGGACACGGCCACCCTGACCCAGACGCCCAAAGTCCCCACCCCGGAGCTTGGGTTGGACTCTGACCCTGGAGCAGGACAGCTGGGGTGGAACAGTGTGTGGGCTCAGCGGGGTGGGACGTGCCAGCGCTGGAGCGGCTGAGAGAGCTGGGGGTGTTTATCGTGGAGAAGAGGAGGCTGAGGGGAGACCTCATTGCTCTCTGCAACTACCTGAGAGGAGGTTGTGGAGAGGAGGGAGCTGGGCTCTTCTGCCAAGGGACAGGGGACAGGACGAGAGGGAATGGCCTCAAGCTCCACCAGGGGAGGNCCCTTCCCAAGGAGCTTCACACTGGCTGGTAGCCGGTGGCAAGCATGCCTGGAGAGGGTGTTGGTGGCAGAGGTGACTCCGCAGCCTCTCCCCAAGTTTTTCCTGGGTCAGGGGTCCCCGTGTGACTGTGACACACGGCAAAGTGGCCAGGGACAACATGTCATGGTTTGGTGTTTGATAGGAACGGTTGGACTCGATGATGCGGTGGGTCTCTTCCAACCTGTTTGTTCTATGATTCTATGATTCCAATCATGTTCCACAACAGCGGGACTTTAACTCCTGCGTGGTGTCTCCTCGGTGACTCAGCTGCCCTTTGGCCACCTCTCTTCCTGAGCTGTGGGTCAAAGGCACCTGGGGCCACATCCCCAGCACAGCCAGGGAGCCCCGAAGGGGTCACACATGTTCCTATGGCTGTGCCAACCATCCAGTTTGGCCATTGCACCCCCTGGGAGTCAAGTGGAGGAGCTGCTAAGCTGGAAGGGCCCTGGTGTTATTTAACATGCTTTGAATCACAGAACAACCAGGTTGGAAGAGACCCACCGGATCATCGAGTCCAACCATTCCCATCAATCATTAACCCATGTCCCTCAGTGTCCCGTCTACCTGTCCTGTGCCCACACAAAGCCGAGAGGTGTCCTGGAGCTGCCGTCCACCTGGCTGGGGGCTCTGGCTGTCGGGCTGGCTTCTGGAGGGTGCCGGGTGGGGATTGTCTCACCTAGACGAGGGCACAGCCGTGGGCATCCCTATGCCCCTCTCGCAGCCTCTGCACCTCACCTGGGGCTGGCAGGTGAGGCAGATGTGTCCTCTCCTGTCTGACCTGCTCCTCTGCCCCCCTCTAGGATGCGGACAGGTTCACGTTGCCGTCGCGCTTTGAGGAAGGGAAGGAGAAGTGCCCGTACGACCCAGCGCGTGGCTACACCGGCCTCATCGTGGGTGAGCAGCACTGGGGCTGGGGAGGACGTGCAGGATGCCCCCAACCCTGGTCCCGTCCCAAAAACCCCCATGAGGACTCCTCATCCTCTTCATCCTCTTCATCCTCTTCATCCTCTTCATCCTCTTCATCCTCCTCATCCTCTTCATCCTCCTCATCCTCTTCATCCTCCTCATCCTCTTCATCCTCCTCATCCTCCTCATCTTTCTCTGCCTGAGTTCTGGGGATGCTGGTGGTGTTTGGGGCCATCCATGGGGCACGGGGCCATGCTAATGGGCTCCTGCCCTACCCAGATGGTGGCTTGTACACGGCCACGCGCTACGAGTTTCGGAGCCTCCCCGACATCCGGAGGAACCTGCACCAGCGGCCGCTGAAAACAGAGGAGTCCCCGCTGCACTGGCTGAATGGTGAGATGTCCCTGTCCCATCCCGGGACTTGGTGTCCGTGCCTTATGGAGCAGGGCTGGGGTGGCCCTGGGGTCCCATGGGGTTTGCCGTGAGAGGAAAAGGAGGCAGGGAGGGATCCCCAGTCCCACAGCGAGTCCTCAGCCTCCACCTCTTGTTCCGTGTCACCCAGATGCGGAGTTTGTGGCCTCCGTGCTGGTCCAGGAGAGCAAGGACAGCCCCGTGGGGGACGATGACAAAATCTACTACTTCTTCACGGAGCGGGCGGGCGAGGAGACCACCTCCTTCTACGACAAGAGCCAGGTGGCCCGAGTGGCCCGGGTGGCTCGTATCTGCAAGGTAGGCAAGTCCCCAGCCACAGGGAGACAAGTGCTCCTCTGCTCAGCACGAGGGCTGCGCGCGTGCCCCTTGGGGGAAACTGAGGCACGGGCAGAGGGGGCCAAACCCCCAGCAGCCTGTGCAGAAATGCTCCCTGCGACCTCCCAGAGCGATGTCGGGGGGAAGAAGATCCTGCAGCGCAAGTGGACGTCGTTCATGAAGGCTCGACTCGTCTGCTACATCCCCTACTATGAGGTGCTGCGCAGCGTCTGCAGCCTGGATGGGGGCGGCTGGGCCAGCACTGTCTTCTACACTGCCTTCACCCTCTCGGCGCAGTGGTAAGTGGGGCTGTGGCTGAAACAGCTGGGATGGAAAGTCTGCAGCACAGCGGGGACCAGAGATCATAGAATCAGAGAATCACCAGGTTGGAAAAGACCCACCGGATCATCGAGTCCAACCATTCCCATCAATCACTAACCCATGTCCCTCAGCACCTCGTCCACACGTCCTTAAACCCCTCCAGGGAAGGCGAGTCAACCCCCTCCCTGGGCAGCCTCTGACACTGCCCAATCACCCTTTCTGGGAAATATTTTTTCCTAATGTCCATCCTGACCCTCCCCTGGTGGAGCTTGANTCTGATCCAAGCCAAGATGCCATTGGCCTTCTTGGCCACCTGGGCCACTGCTGGCTCATGTTCAGTCGCTGTCAACTAACACCCCCAGGTCCTTCTCCTCCAGGCACTTTCCAGCCAGGCTTCTCCTAGTCTGGAGCTGCTCAGGGTTGTTGCGCCCCAAGGGCAGGACCCGCCATTTGGCCTTGTTAACCCTCATCCCATTGGTCTCAGCCCATGGATCCAGCCTGTTCAGATCCCTTTGGAGCCTCCATACCCTGTAGCAGATTCCAGCTTCCACCCAGCTTAGATGCTGCCAGGGCTGTGCGGGTGGCCACTGAGCACCGGGGGCTGTGTTGGTGGGCGCAGCCGCGTGTGTGCCGGGGCTCAGCAGGGCTGTGTCCCCAGGAGGACCATGGAGGCCTCTGCCGTGTGCCGCTACAGCATCTCGGCCGTGCAGCGCGCCTTCGAGGGCCCCTACATGGAGTACCAGGACTCGGCTCGCAAGTGGTCCCGCTACGAGGGCGCGGTGCCCGAGCCCCGGCCTGGCTCGGTGAGTGCCAGGGGCGCGCGGGGCCAGGGGAGGTTGGGGTGGCTGCAGCCCCCTCTGACCCACGTCTACCCCGGGCAGTGCATCACGGACCACTCCCGCAGGAAGGGCTACAACTCCTCGCAGGACCTACCCAACAGCGTCCTGGACTTTGTCAAGCTGCACCCGCTCATGTTCGAGGAGGTGAAGCCGGCCGGCGGGGAGCCGCTGCTGGTGAAGAAGAGCGTGGCCTACAGCCAGCTGGCCGTGGACAGGGTGCAGGCCCTCGACGGCCGCTCCTACGATGTGCTCTTCATGGGGACAGGTGAGCGTGGGATGGGTTTGCGGGGGTTCTCAGCTGGGCAGGGAGGACGTCCCAACGCTCCTGCCTGACCCCCTGCTCTGCTCCCTAGGGGACGGCTGGATCCACAAGGCTGTGGTGCTGGATTCCGGGGTTCACATCGTGGAGGAGGTCCAGGTGTTCAGGGACCCGCAGCCTGTGGAGAGCCTGGTGATCTCCCACGCCCAGGTGAGGGGTAGAAAAAGTTGGGGGACACCACATGCAGGGCACGTTTGGGGGACGTGACTCTTGTGTCATGGAATCGTAGAATCATAGAATAACCAGGTTGGAAGAGACCCTCTGGATCATGGAGTCCAACCATTCCCACCAGTCTCTAACCCATGTCCCTCAGCACCTCGTCCACCCATCCCTTAAACCCCTCCAAGGAAGGCGAGTCAACCCCCTCCCTGGGCAACCCCCTCCCAACTCGGGATTTGTGCTGAAGCCCAGCAGGGCAGCCAGGGGAAAGGGACCAGCCTGGCCTCTCCTCTTCACCAGGTGCCAACTGTCAGTCCCAGCTGGAGCTGGGGCCCTTCCCTGTGCATCCCACTGTGCTGGAGGGCTGGGAGTGATCTCTAGGTACCATGGGCCCCCCCCATAGCCCATCTACACCCTGGCAGGGCAGTGCTGAGCCAGCCCTCTCTCCCCAGAGGAGCCTGTACGTGGGGGCAGCCAGCGGGATCCTGCAGGTGCCCCTGGCCTCCTGCGCCAGGTACGCCTCCTGCTACGACTGCATCCTGGCCCGGGACCCTTACTGCGCCTGGGACGGCCGCGCCTGCCGTGCCACCGCAGGCGGCGACAGGTAGGGACAGGTGCCCTGTTCCCTGCGGTGCCTCTCGAACCCCCCACCCTGCTCCATGCCGTGCTGCTTAGAATCATAGAATCACCAGGTTGGAAAAGACCCACTGGATCATGGAGTCCAACCATTCCCATCAATCACTAACCCATGTCCCTCAGCACCTTGTCCCCCTGTCCCTTAAACCCCTCCAGGGAAGGGGACTCAACCAGCTTGCGCGTCACCCCATGCCAGTCACCCCAGTGCCACCTCGAGGCTCTGCTGGTGGCCGTGTCCCCACACGGGTGGGCTCAGCTGAATCCTCGGTGTCTTGCAGCACAGGGCTGGTGCAGGACATCCAGAGCGGCAACAGAGGATGCCGGAGCGGCACCGGCCGTGGTGAGTCTGTGCCTCCCTGTGGGACTGTAGGGGATGCTGATGTCCCTCAAGGCCACGGGTGCGAGGCGGTGCGTGTCCCCGCAGGCTCCCTGCCCTGGAAGAACCGGACGGTGCTGCGGGGCGACGACGTGCTGCTGCCCTGCGACCAGCGCTCCAACCTGGCCCGAGCCGTGTGGCTAGTGAACGGCAGCGAGGTGTCCGGCGCGGGGCAGGAGCAGCTGCGCGTCGGGGTGGACGGGCTGCTGGTGACGGGCACGTTGCCCCAGCACAGCGGCGAGTACCGCTGCTACGGCGAGGAGCAGGGCCTGCGCACGCTGCTGGCCGCCTACAGCCTCACGGTGCTGCCCGAGCTGCCCCACGGCCCCACGGACACCCCGCAGCCCCACGCCGCCAGCCAGGTGGACGGCGACGTCAAGGTAGCCTACATCTCCGCCATCGTGGCCTTGGTGGTGGTGTGCGCCGTGCTCAGCGCCGTCCTCCTCTACATGTCCTGCCTGGAGAGGCGCAAGGGCAAGTACGTGCTGGGGGAGCCTCGCCCGGCCAGCGTGGAGCTGCAGACCGTCTCGGCCAACTGCCTGCGCAAGGCCCGCCGCGAGGATGAGGAGGAGGAAGAGCTCGCCTACCCCGACGGCTGCCTGCGCATCATCCCCGGCGAGGCGCCCACGGCGGCCACCTCCCCGCTGAAGGACCTGCCGGCGGCTGTGCCCCCTCTCCCGCCGCCGCCGCCGCTGCCGGCCGAGCTGACCAACGGCGTGGGGGCTCTGCCCAACGTCCTCCGCAAGATGAACGGCAACAGCTACATGCTGCTGCAGCAACAGGAGGAGCCGCTGGTCTCCCCGCTCTACAGCGCGTCCTTCACCGAGGAGCTCAGCAAGATCCTGGAGAAGCGGAAACACACGCAGCTGGCGGAGAAGCTAGACGAGAGCTCCGTGTAGGGGCTGGGGCAGGGGGGTCTTGCCAGCGGGACCCACCGCCCCTCCGGCCCCTTCTCCTCCCACCCGCTGCCAGCAGTATTAAAGACTCAGGCGAAACTACCTCCTGGATGGCAGAGCCGGGCCGGGCCCGGGCTCGGCCATTCCTTCGGCTTTTCACTCACTTTTGAGACTCGATGTACAGAAAAAAAATAAGAATCTATTTAAATTTGGGAGCTCTATTTATGTACAAAAAAACCCCACTGACGGCAGCCACGAGCTGAAGGCAGGAGCTGGCACCTGGCTGGAGGTGGACACTGCGGGGAGGGCAGGGTTCTGCCTGCCCGCCCATCCAGGTGGGAGAGCGGCTGCTGTGGACGAACGGACTCAGCCTGCTCCACCGGGCGTCCCTCGGCGCAGGGGATCTGTTTGGCTGCTGACAGGTGAGTGAGGAGTGGGGAGGGGGCCGGGGGCTGCTGTGTGGTGTCTGCAGGCGTTTCTCCCAGTCACCTTCTTGCAGGCAGGAGAGGGGCCGTGCTCGCATCTTGTGTCTGAGAAGCTGGTTTCAGTGGCTCCCAGCCCTTGCTCACTCTCGCTTCTCCCGCAGGGTTTCCTCTCCAGGAGAGAACATGGAGAACAAGGGATGGAGTCGCGACAAGGAGCTGAAGTCCCAAACACACCGGAGCAGCTGGTGGAGCAGCGCTTGCCCTGTACGAGGAGGCCGCAGGTGAAATGCAGGGCTGGGTGCCCTGGGGAGGTGGCAGCCCCGCACCTCTGCCCCTGACAGGGCCCTGCCCCTCTCCCCAGGATGCTGCAGGACAAGGCTAGGATGCAGCAGGACTCACCGACAGCCCCCGCTGTGCCCTGCGGCGCGGCAACGGACCAACGCAGCACCCACGTCTGCCTGACACCCGCAGTGCCCCCGTGGCCCTGGGCACCAGTTGTTGCTGCCCTCCCGTGTGGCACTGCTAGAGACTTGGGGCTCAGGCACAGCCCTGTTCCACTGGGACAATGTGCAGGAGTGGAAACAGAGCAAGGAAGAGAAGCCCTGCACCAGGACCTGCCTCCCCCAAGGGCTTCTTGCTCTTCACGGCACTTTGAAGGGGCAGCCACTGCCCCTAAATTCCCCCCAACTACCTCTGCTCCTTCCGCCTCCCACAGGACTTTCGGTAATAAGAGTGTCTCGTGCCCCAGAGACAGGGTGGTGACACCAGAGGACAGACTTGCTGAGGGATGTGTGTTCCCACCATGTTCCTCACCTGCACCCCGAGAATCGGGGCACTGCTGCCCTGCAGCAGGGGCAGCGCCGGGGGTCCCCGACGGGCTGAAGCGTGGGGCCTCCTGCCCCAGCAGAGCAAGGCTCAGTGGGAAAAGGCAAGAGCCAGACGTCTGGGCTCTCTCCTATCCTGCTCCACCCTCATTTCTGCTGTGGGGGGAAAGAGCTGCCCCCAAGCACTGCCGCTCCCCTCCCAGAGGGCATCACTCCCCATGCCCGGCACCCCTCGTGCACCTGCCCCGGCAATAAACGCGGCTCTGCCTGGACGTGGCGTGGCAGCGTGTCTCTGAGGCGTGGGACAGCGGGAGAGATGGATGCGGAGGCTTTATTGGGCCTTCAGGCGCGGGCCCCGGACGTTGAGGGCAGAGGGTTTGTTGGTGAGAGGGTGCCACTGGCCCTGGATGCTGGGGTTGTCCGTGTGGAAGGGTTTGCGGATGCGGATGATGTCCAGGCCGGACTGACCAGCCAGCTTGGTGGCCAGCTGCAAGATCTCCTCACTCGTCTTGTTGGCGATGAGCTCCTCCCGCACGGTCCCGTTCACTGTGGCAGAGCAGGGGGGTCAGGTTGGGCCCCCCAGCCCTTTAGCCCCAACCCCCAGCCCCTCTCCCTCCACTCACAGTACTCAGCCACCAGCACCGGGCCTGAGGCGTCGCAGGGGCTGACGTAGAGGACAACATCGGGGTGCCGCCGGGCAAAGTCCACCGCTTCCTCCTCCACAAACTGCCTGCGGGAGGGTTGGGGGTGTCAGAGGGGCCCCTGTCGCAGGGCACAGGTTGTGGCTGGAGTCACCCCCACTACCCTGCCCTGGGGGGGTTCAGAGATCTGTAGCATCTGCTCTTGACAGACAGGGCACCACCACCTCCTGCCTCAGTTCACCAGTTTCCCCCCATCCTATCCTGAACATGAGCCAGCAGTGGCCCAGGTGGCCAAGAAGGCCAATGGCATCTTGGCTTGGATCAGACACAGCGTGACCAGCAGGGCCAGGGAGGTTCTTCTCCCTCTGGACTTGGCACTGGTGAGACCGCTCCTCGAATCCTGGGNGTTCAGGCTGGACATTAGGAAAAAAATTTTTATGGAGAAGGTCATTGGGCAGTGTCAGAGGCTGCCCAGGGAGGGGGTTGATTCCCCTTCCCTGGAGGGGTTTAAGGGACGGGTGGACAAAGTGCTGAGGGACATGGGTTAGTGACTGATGGAATGGTTGGACTCGATGATTCGGTGGGTCCTTTCCAACTTGCCGATTCTGATTCTATCCCACCAAGCCCGGCCTCAACCCCGTCCCACCTTGGGTCACCAGCCTCCCCCTCTCCATCCCATCCCGTCCCGTTCCATCCCGGTTTCTCGGCCTCCCGCAGCCGACCCCGCCCCCGGCACCTGGCTCCGCGCGCATCGGCGGTGCTGGGGCTGAGGCGGATCTGGAGGCGCTGGAGCTGCCTCACGAAGCGCCCCACGCCGTTGTGCAGCACGGCAGTCAGGAACCGGCTGGCCGTCCCGCGGCCCGTCATGGCGCCGCCGGAACCGGAACTGGAAGCGCTCTCGGAAGCGGGAGAACATCCGCTTCCGGCCTCCGTGACCACCTCAACCGGAAGTGACGCGCGGCTGGTCGGCGGCGCGGGATGAGGCAATGGCGGCGCCCGTGGGGCTCCACGTGAAGGTGGCGGCGGCGTGAACGGGGCCGCGCCGGGGCCCCGGGGGGAGGAGCGCGGGGTCTGAAGGGCCGGTGAGGAGTGCGGAGGAGGGGTCGGAGGGAGCCGAGGTGCCGCCGATGCGGTGCGGGCGGGATGGCGGCGGTGCCGCTGCGGCCCTGCAGAGCCGCCGGCCGCCTCCTGCCGCTGCTGTGCGGCGGGGCGAGGAGCAAGGGGGCCTCCCTGGGCCCCGGCGTGCCCGGCCGCCTCTCCCAGCGGCGCTACAAGAAGGACGTGCTGCCCTCCCCCGAGGGGCCGGTGCCCTCCGTCTCCATCACCGAGATCCGGCAGTACCTGCGTGCCCGGGGCATCCCCTTCCACGACGGGTACAGCTGCCTGCACACCCCCAGCCTCTTCACCAACGGGAGGGAGGAGCAGCTGCCGCCCGCCGGCGCCCCGTTCACGCTTTTCATTGACAAGACGACGGGCAGCTTCCTCTGCACGGCCACCCTGGCCGAGGGCACCTGGCAGGACTTCCAGGCCAACGTGGAGCTGCAGCACCGCGGCGCTCCCCCCGCCAGCCCCGAGGAGCCGGAGGGGGACACGGAACGGGCTCGTGAAGATGCCCGCTGCATCTGGGACCGGGCGCTGCCGCTCTGGGAACTGCTGGACGAGGACGAGACCGACAAGACCAAGGCCATGTTTGGCATCTCCCTGGTGACAGACGCCACCTTGAAACGCTTTGGGGTGCGGTATCTGAGGGCTGCCAAGTCCCTCGTCTTCCCCTGGTTCAGTCCCCGCGATGGGACCTTGAAGGGCCTGAAGCTTCTCAGGGTGGAGAAGAGGGGGGAGGCGATGGCTTACGTGGAAGAGACTTTCCCCCGCTTCGATTGCTATCACAACCTCTTTGGGCTGCCGCTGATCGGCCGCCGGGACACGGAGCTGGTCCTCACCGGGTGGGAGCTGGACGCCCTGGCCCTGCACCAAGCCGCGGGGGTGGCCAGCCTGGCCCTGCCCCGGGGGGCCACCTGCCTGCCCCCCACCCTCCTCCCCTACCTGGAGCAGTTCAAGCGCATCACGCTGTGGCTCGGCGAGGACCTGCGCTCCTGGGAAGCCGCCAAGCTCTTTGCTCGGAAGCTGAACCTCAAGCGCTGCTCCCTGGTTCGCCCCGGCAACCTGCAGCCCCGGCCCTTGGAGGCTCTGAACCAGGGCCTGAACCTCACCAAGATCCTGCGGGCCGCCCTGCCTGCCAGCCACAAATCCATCGTCTCCTTCCGGCAGCTGCGCGAGGAGGTGTTCGGGGAGCTGGTCAACACCGAGCAGGTGGCTGGCGTCAAGTGGGCGCGATTCCCCGAGCTCAACAAGCTCCTCAAAGGGCACCGCAGAGGGGAGCTCACTGTCTTCACAGGTAACGAGCAGGAGGCTCTTTGGTGGAGAACAAGTCTGAGAGAGCTGGGGGTGTTTATCGTGGAGAAGAGGAGGCTGAGGGGAGACCTCATTGCTCTCTGCAACTCCCTGAGAGGAGGTTGTGGAGAGGAGGGAGCTGGGCTCTTCTGCCAAGGGACAGGGGACAGGACGAGAGGGAATGGCCTCAAGCTCCACCAGGGGCGGGTCAGGATGGACACGAGCATGGACATCAGCATGAAGAGGAACTCTTGTCTTATAACCCAACTGCCCTGAGGGGTTATTCCTTGGTTAAAGGTTCAGCTCTGGGTCACCAGACTGTCTTACCCAGCTATTTAAACTGTTCAGAATAGGTGCACGTGCAAAGCGGTGTTTGAAAATAAGAGATGAGAAGCAGCACACACACTGAGTAGGTGAAGAATTAAACCAGACAAACATCGGGATTAGCAAGACGTGTACTTTTTATTTAGATATTGGTGAAAACTTTCTATAGGAGACCTGATAGCTTTAAGTTCATTCAAATATTTACAGATAGAAGTATGTATAAGCCTAATAGCAGCAAATCCAGTGATGATACAGATTGCACTCATGGCTGCAATTAGTGACTGGCAGCACAGACAGAGCCACCTTCTTGACACAGTTTCTGGTCTAGAGCTGCTAGGAGAGGTGGTGACAGGGGAAAATCGATTATCGCACTGTGTGGCTGGGGCAGCGCAGGGACTCCTGGGATGTCCCTTCCCCCTGTTTCCACTTTCTGACTCCTCTAAGCCCTCCCTGTGCGCACCCCCAGCCCTTTCCTGCACTCTGCAGGGACCTGCTGGCTGCTGGAGGGGACACACGCACTCAGATACGCAGCCTGGTGTGAGATGTCACCTGTTTATGGTGGGAACATTGCAGGTGATCTGCTCTCTGGTGCTTCCACCTCTAAAGAACCCCCTGCTGCATTCAGGACTGGTCAGATCTTCTCCCCCAGCTAATCTTCCTGCTGTTTTCCTTGCCCCAGGCCCGACAGGCAGCGGGAAGACGACTTTTATCAGCGAGTACGCGCTGGACCTGTGCATGCAGGGGGTGTGCACCCTGTGGGGCAGCTTTGAGATCAACAACGTCCGCCTGGCCAAGATCATGCTGACGCAGTTTGCTGCCCAGCGCCTGGAGGAACAGCTGGAGCTCTACGACGAGTGGGCCGACCGCTTCGAGGACCTTCCGCTCTACTTCATGACCTTCCACGGCCAGCAGAACATCAAGTACGGTCCCACAGCTTTTGTTCTCCGCGTGCTGGGGAGCTGGGGCTCTTCTGAGGGTTTTAGAGAATGACAAAATGCCTTCCAGGGGTGGAGAGGAAGAAGCTGTGTGTGACCAGCAGGGCCAGGGAGGTTCTTCTCCCTCTGGACTCAGCACTGGTGAGACCACTCCTCAAATCCTGGGGTCAGTTGTGGGCCCCTCAGCACAAGAAGGATGTTGAGGCTGTGGAGCGAGTCCAGAGAAGAGCAACAAAGGTGGGGAAGGGGCTGGAGCACAGGCCTTATGAGGAGCAGCTAAGAGAGCTGGNTTCTGCCAAGGGACAGGGGACAGGCCGAGAGGGAATGGCCTCAAGCTCTGCCAGGGGAGATTTAGGCTAGAGATTAGGAGGAGGTTTTTTATGGAAAGGGTCCTTGGGCATTGGAATATGCTGCCCAGGGAGGTGGTTGATTCGCCTTCCCTGGAGGTGTTTAAGGCACGGGTAGATGAGGTGCTTTAGTGATTGATGGGAATGGTTGGACTCGATGATCCGGTGGGTCTCTTCCAACCTGGTGATTCTATGATTCTATGATTCTCCCACTGTGGGTTGCGGATTTGGAGCTGGCAGGAGGCACCGTGGGGCTGGTGAAGTCGCAGGGTTGGCACATGGAGACTGTGACTCAAGCAGCTGCGTCCCTGCTGTCATGGGGACAGTGCCAGCCTCCCTCTGGGGTGGGGATGAAGGGAGGGAGCCTGTCCCAGTGCTAGGTGGCTGCTCTAAAAACAGCTTCTGCCCCTGGCAAGAGGTATCCTGGCAGGAACGCTGCTGTTTGCTGAGAAGGAAGGTCGGGCACATCCAGCTCCTGTTATTCACCAAGTGCTGCGATATCTACATGCGAGCACAGACCCCCTGAGTGTCCCGATGGGATGGTGGGCAGGGGCTGTGTGAGCAGCAGCTGTGGGTCCTCCTGATCTGGCCACCCTTTGTGGGGATGTGGCTGCCCCCATCGTGTGAAGGAGGAGATGTGGAGGTGGGACATGCCTGGGGTCTAGTGGGAGCCAGCCTGCTACCTCCCAGCTCTGCCTCTCTCTGTCCCCGGGGTCTGGCTCAGCCTCCCCATCCCAACCTGTGCTGATGCCAGTCTCCTCCTGCCCAGGACGGTGATCGACACCATGCAGCACGCTGTCTACATGTATGACATCACCCACGTGGTCGTTGACAACCTCCAGTTCATGATGGGACACGAGCACCTCTCCATGGACAGGTAGCCCTTCATCTGAGCTACCCCTCCTTCCTCTGTCCCCCGGCTGTCACCGAGCTCTCGTGGCAGGGGCTGGGGACCCACGGGGGGGTGTCGTTCTCGCTGCCGTGACAGGATTGCTGCCCAGGACTACATCGTTGGCTCCTTCCGCAAGTTCTCCACGGACAACAACTGCCACATCACGCTGGTCATCCATCCCCGCAAGGAGGATGATGAAAAGGAGCTGCAGACGGCCTCCATCTTCGGCTCTGCCAAGGTGAGCGGGGTCGGAGTGGCCCTGCCTGTTCCAGCTTGGGGCTGGGACACTGGGCAACCATTCCCAGATCCCTGCGTCTTTCCTGAAAAGTGCTGGGAGGGGCAGGATTTTCCCAGGATTGTTGGTGACGTGTGGAGTGCTGGTCTGGCCAGACCTTGCTAAGGAAACGCAGACAGGGAGCAAATCCTGTGGCAGCTGAAGCTCTCTTGAGGCTTTAGGTGCAGTTAATTAATGCTCATTGACTGTGAGTGGGTTGTGGTATGAGATAATTAAAGGAGGAGCCAGGGAGGGTGCAGGGATGGGCTCTCTGAGTGCTCCAGTCTCTGCGGTGATGCTGAATGACCCTGCAGCGGTTGGCTAGGAGGTGCCGTGTGAGTGTGCTCGCCCTTCCCGTGCTCCCTGATTTCCCCAGTGTGTGCTTGGGCTTCATGTCAAGCCAACCCTGAGATGGAGTCGCTGAAATCATAGAATCATAGAACAACCAGGTTGGAAGAGACCCACCAGATCATCGAGTCCAACCATTCCCATCAATCACTAACCCATGTCCCTCAGCACCTCGTCCACCCGTCCCTTAAACCCCTCCAGGGAAGGGGAATCAACCCCCTCCCTGGGCAGCCTCTGACACTGCCCAATCACCCTTTTCCATGAAAAAGTTTTTCCTAATGTCCAGCCTGACCCTCCCCTGGTGGAGCTTGAGGCCATTCCCTCTCGTCCTGTCCCCNCCTCAACATCCTTCTTGTGCTGAGGGGCCCACAACTGACCCCAGGATTTGAGGAGTGGTCTCACCAGGGCCGAGTCCAGAGGGAGAAGAACCTCCCTGGCCCTGCTGGTCACACTGTTTCTGATCCAAACCAAGATGCCATTGGCCTTCTTGGCCACCTAGGCACACTGAAATGTCCTGGGGAAGACAAAGGGTTGGTGTTGGGGAGGTGCTGGAGTGGCCACAGTCCATGATGACCTACAACAGGGCTTGAGTGAGCCAGGCAGGCAGCACACGAGGACCTATGAGCCCCGTGGCTCCTGCTGTGTCCCCGACGTCCTCCTGGAGCTGTTTTCCTCCCCCAGGCCAGCCAGGAGGCCGACAACGTCCTCATCCTGCAGGATCGTAAGCTGGTGACGGGGCCAGGGAAGCGCTTCCTGCAGGTGTCCAAGAACCGCTTTGACGGGGACGTGGGCGTCTTCCCCCTGGATTTCAACAAGGCCTCACTCACCTTCTCGTCCCCTGGCAAAGGCAAGGTGAAGCTGAAGAAGATGAAGGACGAGAAGGCACTTTCAGCCAAGAAAAGTCCCGAGGGAGGCTCGGGAACCTCCAAGAAGCCGTGAGTCTGGCAGGTCTCTTCCTCAGTCTGCCAAGAGGGACGAAGACTGGTGCTGGGAGCACAGCCACGCGCCGTGGTGGCCCTTTCTCCTGCACGAGCGAGCCTCTCGGTCACCCGCACAGTGTCTCTGAGCTGTGTGGCCACGGTGAGAGGAGGTGTGGGCTTACACTGGAGAAGAGTGGCTAGGGAAGGCGGCTGTGGCTACTCTGGGCTGGTGCTGAGGGTGGGCTGGGTGACGGGGGGCAGGGATCTCTGGCCATGGAAATTGTAGTTAAAACGGAGCTGAAATCCTCGGCTCTTGCTGTTGGGAGGGTCTGTGTAGAGGGACATGTGGCCCCAGCACAAGTTGGGGTCTCCGGCCTCCATCCTGGCTGAAATGGAGCCAGAAAGGTAGAAGGTGATGGAGGGACTGTGGGAGGTTGTGTGCCCTCCGGGTCACCAGCCCCAGCACTGCTGGGCCCTCCTGGCACCTTTCCCTTCGCTCAGGGACTCCCAAGCCCTTCTCGGGGCCATCACCAGCACTGAAACCACGGGAGGAGCAGCCTGAGCAGCCGCCCCCGTGCCCTCTGGGCAGCGAATACTGTGACCTGGCCAGTCCTTGCTGTGGTCGGACATGTCCGCAGCTGGACCTTGGTCCAATCCCTTTGGGGTTTTTTTCCACTTTCCTAGTTTTATTAAAACAGGAATAAGAGTTTAGTTCCTGTGCTGCTGTCTCTGTCACCAGAGGATGATGGTGCTGGCTTGGGGGGGACCCCAAAGGACTTGGGGGGGCGGCATGTGGAGCATCCCAGCCCTGGCACACACGCTCTTGCCAGCCTCCACGCCAGGCATAGTTTTAACCTGAGCCATAATGAGGGGCTGGGACGGACTGAACACACCCAGCCCTGGGTTTCTGGGGTGCCCAGGCTCACCCAGAGAGCACCCTTGGGTGTCATTGGCACAGGGGTGAGCCCCCTCCCCACCAGGGGATGGCGGAGGAGGGTCACAGGGAAGCAGAGGTAAGTGGGGCGAGCCAGCCTGGTCAGGATCTGGCTGGGGGTGTCTCCCCTCAATCCAAGGGGCTCCTCCAGCTTCCTCCTAGTCTGGCCCAGGGGCTGGGTGCTGGTGTGGAGTGGAAGTGGGGTGCTGAGAAAGCCCCTTGGGGCTGGGAGAGGTGATGGAGCTGAGCCTGGGGGGTGGTCTCAGCTGATTCCAGACCCTGAGGGGCAAAGAGGGGGGCATGCACAGCTCCCAGGGCTGCATGGGGTGGGGGGGTGTGTCTGTATTTTTGATGGTTTTTTTGATGTTTTTGTATTACTGGGGGTGCTACCCCTCCAGCGGCCCAGCCCTGGGCCTGCTCTGCCCCAGATCTCTTGAAGAGCCCCATGGCTCCCAACAGCCGTCACCTCCCTCCTTGCCCCCCCACCCCATCCCGGGAATCCCTTCGAATCGACATAAGGGAGTGAGGGAGCCCCACGCTTGCCCCCCCACCAGGTCCCCAGCGAGGGGCGGAGCTTTTGCCGTGGGGGCGTGGCCTGTGTTAGGGCGGGGCTTGTGATTGGGCGCGGGCAGCGTGGGGCGGGGCTTTAGGAGGTGAAGCCTGTTTACCAGGGGCGTGGCTTAGGGGACCGCCGTCTCCGGAAGGGGCGTGGCTGGACGTGACGAGCTGTATAAGGGGAGTGGCCTCTGAAGGGGGGTGTGGCCTGTAGCTACTCTGGTGTTTGTGAGGGGGCGGGGACTTTGAGGGGCGGTGCTTACGTTTGGGTTGCGGTGAGGAGGCGTGGCCTATGAGGGCTGAATGTGATGGAGCCGGGGGGGCGTGGTCTATGTGGCTAGTGGGAGAGGCCTCTAGTACTGCCCGGCGCGTGATGGCCGATGGGGCGTGGCCTCAAGGAGAGGCGTGGCTTCCGAGAGGGGCGTGGCCTCAGGAGCTTGAGCTGCGTTCGGCTGATGGGGGCGTGGTCTCAGAGGAAGAGGGAGCTCGATGTGGGCGTGGTTTTGTGTTGGGCGTGGCTTATAAGGGGGGCGTGGCCTCGCGGGCGCGGAGCGGAGGGCGGCGCGGGGCCGCGGTGAGTTCGGGGCTGG
>WAAB01014346.1:0-51920 GCA_013389865.1 Piaya cayana | reverse complement strand
CAGTCTGTCCAGATCCCTTTGGACATTGCTCCTGCTCCTATTAGCAAATCGTCTACACCACAGGTACTAGTTCTCATTCTGGACAATCTAAATGATGCATAACTAACTAAAACTTGAGTAAATGCTCTCAGCTTGAATACAGCTTTGAAGTCAGCTGCTTATCTTTTTGTTGTAAAGAAGAGTATGAGTGCCTGAAGGCTTACGGGTACAGTAAAATTATAGTCTCGGAAACTGACATCACTTGATGCTTTTAGATTGCAAAGAAGTAAACAAGCTATAGACAGAGTAAATCACTCCATTTACAGCAGAAATGTAAGCACCACTGAGCATAATAATGGCTTAGCATCCAAACCTGACCTGTGTAGCTGATTAGGTATGAGGTTAATAATTGTATTTTAATGCTGGAAAGGGAAACAGGGTATCTTTCCAAAGAGTTGATTTTTCAATGTCTGTAATATGCTAATTTACTTCAAATTCTAAAGGTCTTTGTTGTTGCTGTATAGGACATTAAAAAAAAATTAGTAATATCAGATTACAAAACCTGAACAAAACTTACCTTTTTTTAAATTCTTCAGAAAAAACCACTCAAGTATGCCACCAAGAAATCAGTGATTTTACACACTGGTCCCCTACATATTTCCAGCACCAGAGTCTACAAAATTTAAATTTTGGTAGAGCAATATAACTGCTGTAACAACATGTTTAAACTAATTCCTACAACTGTTAAAAGCAAAGTTAGGAATGACCCTCTCAATTTGTGTTCTGTGACAAACAATTATCCCTATAGAAGCACCTCTCTAATAAGTAAAACTCTTGAAAACACTTCTGTTTCATTACTGGTTTAGGTTTCCTATTCTTACAACCCCCTCTTTATGCTGTACCTATTCTATTTTTTGTCTTAGAATAACATCTTTTTTCTAAGAGAGATAAGGGAATTCCGGTAGAATAAAGAACAAATGTAAAATCTTTTCTTTTCCATATGTATAAAAAAAAAGAAAATAAGTCACCTAGACTGTTACAGAACATAAATGACAGTATCTGAACTAGTCATCTTGAGCGCCTTTTGAAGTGAGTGGACAAAACCAGGCATTTACAGGGCATGATTCATCTCATTTCAATACATATCCCTGAAAAGGTTGCAAGAATTTTTTTCTGCATGTGCCAACTTCTCTTCATACATATAGTCTAGATGAAGATAAGATAAGATAAGCTAACAGCATTGCCATGCATTGCAAATATCAACTAGGTGCTGTGATGAATGACAGGAGTCACAAGAAACTCTACTACAACATTAGGAAGAAATTCAAAACAAAAATAAAGTACACAAAGCAGGTTCATAGAAGGTTGAAATATACTAACTTGATTATGTTTTCTCTGCTCTTGCATGGCTTCCTGAACAGCCTGGGCAATCTTCTCTTTATGTCTGTCACGTTCTTCTTCCCACATTTTTCTCTCTTCAGCATGAATCTTCTCCATTTTTCTCCTTTCCTCCTCTACTGCTTTCATAACAGCCTCCTGCACTACTTCTTTCTCAGCCTTTGAAATAAATCAAGCACAAGTAAATGACTAAAATAACCAGTGTGGGTTCCTAAATCATATATATTGCTTCGAATGAGATCTATGAACTGACAAGGTATGGGATGTGAATATTTTCACTTCTGAACTAAACTTAAATTTATCTTAAGGTGCTACCAAGCAGGTATCGCCATTGGACAATGACTTTGTAGTTAGAGAAAGAAAAAGCATGTTGCAAGCATGGATCTTAAATTCTCACCTACTGAAAACACAATATATCATAACTTGTTTACTTAAGGCCAACAAAAATAACATGCAGTAGAAGCCACGTAAGATTAGGAATCATGACGCTGCTTGATATTTCCATATATGAACTATCCCTGCTCTTATCTACTGGTATTTACAGCCCAAGACCAGTCTGAGCAATTTCTATGACAAAGTAACCAACACACACTTACACATGTTCATCTTCCCTCCCAAAGCTCTTAGCTATGCATTCTACAAGAAGTACTGTTTCAACCTTTTTGTCCCCCAGTGTTTATATTCAGCCATTACATATCATCAGAAGACATACACTGAATTTGAAGTAACAAGGACAACTATACACATGACAAGCCACACAAATTGATTTCTCAGCAAGGCAATTATTGCATATCTACAAATAAATAATGGTAGGCTGAAGTTCGAAACAAACAAATTTGGCTGACAAATCACACCCACAGTTGCTTCAGTTTTAATAAACTAACAGGTCATTCCAACGCCCTTTGGTGGTGATTACAAAATGGGTCAAGTGAAGTTGTAAATAGCAAAAGATACCGGATTCCTCAAATACACACATCTATAAATAAAGCTGTTTCTTGTAATACACTTGGGCTTGATTTTTTATTTAGGTATTTATAAAATCTAATAAAAATGTGAGCTAAAAGTTGCTCTATTAAATGAAGATATTTTATTATACACAATTTTTTCCCTAGATATCAATGATGCAACAGATGTTTCTGATGTTACTAAGTGTTATTCAGAGAGATCTCAACTAGTGTTTATGTGCACGTATGAAGATACACAAGAAATGATAACATAGCCTAACCAACTGTGCTAAGTAACTTGCATCACTACATTTCCCAGATCATTACATCAACTGAATTTTTAAACTGGATTCTACATCAGTATTCGAAATGAAAAATAGCTTAGCATTTACAAAATTACTGTCATTATTGAGTCCAGGAAACAGACAGAAGAAATAATGTTTTAAAAAGTTAATACTTACTTCTAGTCAAACATCGACTTCAATGAATAAAGAAAATCTGATAAGATGTCCAAATTTTTATACAATTTATAAAATAGTTCTGTCATCATCGAAAATGACCGTATTTAACAAAGGTTAAATAAGATACAATGCCAATTGTCTTATTAAGATCATCAATTGACTGTATCACCTAGTTCTCCAAATGAAGATGTACGAAACCAGATATTTAGGTAACACCAGAAATTGAACTGCATTATGAAGGCTTTTTATTATAAACTAATTCAGAGGCTTAGATAAAATTTACATACCATCTGTACTTAGACATAGGAAATAGAAGATATATTCATGATTTATAGTACCAGCTTCTTTTAAACACACATGAGAACACAGAGTTTGACAAATTCTATTAGGAAATGAGTTGCTGAACTTGGGATTTGTAATAATACACATGGAATCCACATTGCACGTCTAGTACTTATCAAGAGATACCTTTGCAGCAGCTGCCACAGCCTCCTTACTTCTTTGTCTTTCTTCATCCAAACATTTGTCAAGCACTTCCTGTGAATGTTAAGAAAAATTAAACTGCAATATACAATAGAGGAGTGGCTGAATATAATTTCAAATGGTCAAGGTGCTTGAGAAAGCTTCCTCTTCCTGTCAATAACTGTGACAGGATGATTCCCAATGAACTCCATGGTGCAGATCAGACCCCTTTCTTTTCAGTAACTAAAAGTAATACCTTGTGGTTTTGTGACTGCTGCATCAAAGCCTCCTGTATCTTGTCTGACAACACTTCCTTTTCTGCTTCCAAAATGTCGAGAAGTCGCTGATGCTATTGGAGAAAACATTCATATTATTGTAGTCAAAGTCTAGTAGTAAAACAGACAAAAATAACTTATCCAATACACTTAGGCTTGCCAGTTGCTTACAAACGATTTAAAATGTAGATTCAATCAAGTGACATACAACTTCAATTGATTTTACATCAGGAAAAAGAATTACAATATTAAGATATGTTTAGATTCCTGATTATTTAATATTTCCTCTCAGTCTGAAGAGAATTAGGAAAGAAGTTGGTCAAAAAAATCACCACATAAAAGCGACAATTATAAAAGTTAGGGAGATGGTCTAAGCAACACCACACTTTAAAAATTTCATTTATTAAATTATGTTTCTGCTACCTCTCAGTTATACATACAAATAGCAGAAGGGAAATGCATTTTTTTTCAGACATTTGTGATATCAAGAGGCATTTTGTCGTGAATTTACTTAAAACAGGTCTGAATGTAGCAGATGTATTCTAATAGAAAACACCTGTGGGAGAAGTGGTGAAATTCACATCATGGTTATACCTAATGATGTGTAACTTACTCTTCTAATGGACTTCATGTATTCAGACATTAGCTTTAACTATCAGAACATTTATAGAAATGATTTTTTCCCAGTAACTCAAAAGTGAAACAATAAGTGGACTTAAGTCAAATGATGCCTGTGACTCTTCATTGACTGACTGCAAAGATTACATATCTGTTATTTCACTTTGATTTGAAGAAATGACACAATAGAATACAAACACACACAAATACTTCATGAGACAAACATCACAAATCAAAGTTTACTAACATAAAGAACCTGAAGGGGGCCTGTAAGAAAGCTGGGGACGGACTGTTTACAAAGGCTTGTAGTGATAGATAGGAGTAGGGGCAATGAGTATCAACTGGAGAGGGGCAGATTCAGATTGGACATACAGAGGAATTTCTTCATGATGAGAGTAGTGAGGTATTGACACAGGTTGCCCAGGGAAGCTGTGGCTGCCCCATCCCTGGAGGTGTTCAAGCCCAGGCTGGATGGGGCCTTGGGCAGCCTGATCTAGTGGGACATGTCCCTGTCCATGGCAGTGGGGTTGAAACTGGATTATCTTTAAGGTTCCTTCCAACCCAAACTGTTCTACAATTCCATGATAAATTGTAAGTCTGAAAATCTATTTGCTTCAGTCAATCAGTGAGGGAGTTATTGAGGAGAGGTCATTAGAGAAAATCACTCACTCTTTAAAAAACCTACAATAGAATAGCAGGCAACTTGTTCAGCAAGATTAGAACTACTAGTGTAAGACTTGGAAGTTAACGCCAGCTTAACTCTGGCCATCAGATTTCTAGGTTAGCTATGAAAACTGTGCATATTTCAAGCTGCTGTAATGGGTCAGATACCAGATGTATTCTACAATACTCTCCACAGGACTACAATTCTAAGCCTTTAAGCATCAGGGCTGTTNTTATTGAGGAGAGGTCATTAGAGAAAATCACTCACTCTTTAAAAAACCTACAATAGAATAGCAGTCAACTTCTTCAGCAAGATTAGAACTACTAGTGTAAGACTTGGAAGCAGTTAACGCCAGCTTGACTCTGGCCATCAGATTTCTAGGTTAGCTATGAAAACTGTGCATATTTCAAGCTGCTGTAATGGGTCAGATACCAGATGTATTCTACAATACTCTCCACAGGACTACAATTCTAAGCCTTTAAGCATCAGGGCTGTTTTAGACATTTTACTTTACACATAGTGTAAGAATACATTCAAATCCATCCTGGAAGTCCTGAAGAAATGCTGACATTTGCATTAATACAATATAGAACATGTATACATGACGAATGGAGACAGTAAGTCTATTCTCCCAGCAGATTAAATAACTTCATGACTACAGCCTTCTGCATGATCCTAACCTCACTGCACAACAGTTTACTTTTCATAAATCTGAAAGAGACCTACAATCCTGAAAAGTATCAGGAAAAAAATTTTTATATCACGCAGAAACTTGAAAAGTCCCAATCTTTAATACTCCTCTGAAGTGAAAATGTATCTCCTCCACTGCAAATAGCCACGCACAACTAAATCCAGAGATCAACTCTTTGTACAAAACATGGAAATGTTCGTCCACTTGGTGCTATAGTAACGAGGAGTTTAACAATGCCTGGACATATCACCTTTACAGAGATACAGCATATAAAAAAATGGAAATATAGAAAGCAGTATAAGATAAATCAGACTGATGCTTCTAGAAGCAAAAAGAGAATTCTCTAAAATACAGTATTTTGCTTTTGCTTGCCACTTCAACAACAAAAAGGTTGCCTGATAAGCAAACAGTTAGCATAAAAATGAAGGCTGCTGTAACTGCAATTTACAGTATGATTACCTTGATTGAGCTTAGGAGAAAATAGATATATTAAAAAATCTATACATTTAGAGTTTTATGGAATCCACAGAAATTCAGTAAGAAAATAATTGTATCTCTGTATAAAAACACATTAGTTCCTATTTTTCAGGATACTAGAGGTTACTATTTGTGAGCACATTTAGAATGCTTTCCAAGTAAGAGCTCATGACATCTGTCATGTTTCAATGCATCTTCTTTTACATTATATAGCCTATCCATTTCCCATGGAAACATAAAATTTATAAATTCAAGAATCTAAGCATCTCTTGAATCCCTTGGCATGTCTATTTTAGTGTAAATGTTTATTCATACAGTATAATCCTTCCATAAATGGTTACTTTCGTATCTGAACTTCCAAAAGTTCAGACATCATCACAAATGTTGCAACAGCTGTCCATACCACCTAGTAAAGCAAATTCTCTTGTACTAGTCCTAGAAAAATACCTTGAAGAACTGCTTATTGCGCTACAGATTTTATACCTGGCCAAACAGCTTTCTTTTTCAGAGAGAAAGGTACTTTAAGCTATTAAATTCTATAAGTTATATGAAAAGAAATAAGTAACTGGAAATAGACAAAGCAGAATAAAATATTACTGAATATTACCAAAAGAGGTCTTGAGTCCAAAAAGCTCATATTGCATAGTTAGCATAGATACAACAAAAAGGATGAAAGCTTTCTTTCTGAATGTAATAAATAAGCTATTTAATGCTTATAGGGAACTTTTATTTTTAACAAGGTACTATCCACCACTGTAGCACTAGCCCTTATACAGAGCTATGAAATCTCCTTGAAAGCCGTACTTATTAAAATTAAGTAGAGTAAGCTCAGTGGTATTATCAACCCATCTTATAGAAAACAATGCCCCACCTTGCCATCCAAATTTGTTTTTACACAGACCTTTCAAAGGCATACTTGGTATCTAGGTTATGCACAACACTTGAGCAGAAAATTTTGGAAGTTATGGATAGTAAAGTTTTCTGCGCATTCCCCATTCTGACAGCTATCTGGGAAGTTTTAACTATTTCTGCATAATGACAGCATTCTGACAGACTTTGGAAAAAAAACACTGATGGAAATGATTAATGAATGTAGGACTAGAATTCCAAGATGTTAGTTTAAATGCCACTACACAGCAGTCTCTTGAAACCTCTCTGGAACTAGTCTTTAAATCAGGGAACTAGCTTTCTATCTTAGATCTGAAAATAATCTACACATCTTCTAAGTAGAAGTTATTAGGAATTGAGAATGGATTGAGAGTAACCCTGAAGAGAAGGACTTAGGAGCGCTAGTGGATGAGAAGCTCAACACGAGCTGCTTGCAGCCAGAAGGCCAATGATACCATAAAGAGTGTGACCAGGTCGAGGGAGGCGATTCTGCCCTCTGCTCTCGTGACACCTTATCTGGAGTGCTCCATTTAGTTCTGGAGGCCTCAGCACAGAAGAACATGGATCTGCTAGTGTGAGTCCAGAGGACGGTCACAAAGACAATCAGAGTACAGGAACACCTCCCATACAAGGAAAGGCAGAGAGATGGACTTGTTTAGTGAAGAGGAGAGGAGAGGAGAGGAGAGGAGAAGGCAAGGTTCTGGGGAGACCATAATTATAGCACCCTTCCAGTACTTAAAGGGGGCTACAGGAAAGCTGGAGAAGGGCTCTTTATCAGGGTGTGCAGGGATACGATGACGGGGAACTATTTTAAGATGTAAGAAGGGAGATTTAGATTGGATATTACAAAGAATTTTTTTCCTCTGAGGGTGCTCAAGACCAGGTTGGATGAGGCTTTGAACAGCCTGATCCAGTGGAAAGTGTCCCTGCCCATGGCAGGGGTTTCAAACTGGTTGACCTTAAAGTTCCCTCCAATCCAAACCATTCTGTGATTCTATGATTATATAGAAGCAATAGGTACATTACTTTTCTAGATGTATCCAGAACAACTTTGGAGTAAAGGAAGAGCACTGAGATTTAAGGCACCACTCTGAGTTATTTTATTTATACACTGGAATTTGATTCTCAAGCATTGTAGAGGTTGATTTCTCTTAAGCTTTATTTGGATATCAAAGTTCGAGGTCTCCTCGTAATTGTACCTGTCAAAAGGATGTTGTCCATGCTTCAATGAGTAAACTGAAAAAAACTTTCAAGGAGTGATCAGTCTCCTGTAAGCAGGCTAATGAGTTCATCAGAACTAACAGTCCTGGGAAAAATAGTTGTCTTCTTCAGTTTCCCTCTGAAAGTTATGATGGAGACATACTTAGAGAGCCTTATGTTTGGAAAAAAGCACCTAAGCTATGATCTCTGTCTTATAGTCAGATTTAAATCAAATTATCCAGCCACTATTGAACAAATATACCTTACTGACCCTGGGCTAAAGTGCAAAACTGGAACTAATGAAAAGTTTTGCCTACAATTTAAAAAAAAAAAAAAATTAAAAATGCCCTGACCTGGAAATATGGTGGGTGAATCAGTGAGAGACCAAAATAAATCTCAGTGAAAGCTCTACTTTAGTGCAAAAAGAAAGTTTTCAGCTAGCTTAAGTTTGCTAGGCTGCACATTCACACTGTGCATGTTATCTATAAGGCACAGTAGACTTAAGAACACTATGCATAGATACTCAGCTAAATAAGAAAACGCTTTAGTCTAGGTACAACTAATGGTATATCTCTTTAATGTACCACTTTGTCTGAACTAACTTCCATAGACCAAAAGCCTTATCCAGCCCTCTTTCTGACAAGCTATAATTTGCTTCTTTTTACTCCTTAGGCAGGAAGCATACGGTTAATAGTGCAAAATTATGATGCGTAATAATTCTGAAGAGCAAGTTGTAGTGGGACATGATGGCCCAACGAAACGCAAGAAAGCATTTTCCAATAAAAGAAAAAAACCTAATTTTTCTTAAAAAAACGTTATTCCAAAGTAGAGAGAAATACTAGTACTTCTACCCTACTCTATGGAAAACAGCAAGAGAGGGTCAAAGAAGAGTCTTCTGAAAATCAACTTAAAACAAAAGGCATTAAAAAAATAGTTTATAATGTTTTCCTCCCTGCAAGAAATTCTCTAGGCAATGGTTCCAAATGAAAATTGTTTGATGTAGATTCAAATATAAATACAGAGGTCCTGTGGTTTTTCTTGATTCCTGTAAAAAAGAAATCAAAAAAATATTTCTTTTTTTCCTGGAATGTGAGTCACAGAGAATTGTAAACAGATTTAATCACAATAGCGACTAGTCGGTCCTTTTTGTTATTTTTATATATTAAGTTTACTTCTGAGGAATCATGGCATTTTTCTTCAGGTAAGTGTCTTTTGAAGGATTACAAAGTATATATTATAATAATTCATTAAGTGAATGAAATGATGCAGGATATGAGCTATTTTACAGCTGGAACACTGTATTAAAGCTATTATTAACTAATTCTAATATACTAAGTTTTAATTCCTTGTATAGTCCTATTAATCCTAAAGTGCAAATTTAAAGGAAAATGGCAAACAGGGTGTCTTGCATGAAACTGAAAGGCTTTTTAAAATTACAGATAGTTTCTTCTTTTACCATGTACTGTTTCATTTAAAACAAAAAAAGTAGAGGATTTCATCCACAGATGACAATGCAATTCTTTTGCTATAACTAAAAGGCATCCAATTTATGTTTTTGCAGATTGATTCCTGCAAATATTGAGTAAATCTTGAGTAAATCATCATGCACATATCACCAAATCCAACATCGATAAATTTATTTTGTTAATTATGTGAAAGTAGTCATTTAGATGATAATAACCAGCAAACAACATCACAGAACAACCCGAGTTAATACAAATAGCCTAATAGTAAGCAGAAGAAAAAGAGCTTGGATTATTTGTGGTATCACTGCAACAAAATAATGATATTTCAAACTTTCACAGATCTTTCATGTGAGGAAACAATTTTCACACACTAATGAAATGACACTTGGATCATTCTAATGGCATCATTCTGAAAAAAATCCACTATATCAAAACATACATACCTCTAATCCTCAGTGAATGACCATTTTTTTCTTATAACAAAAATCTTATTAATTTTTTAATCTAAGAAAACTTCATTGTAGTCAGCAGTTTAACAGACAAAACACAGGTATAAGACTTTATCTTTCATACAGAATCATAGAATCACCAGGTTGGAAGAGACTCACCGGATCATCAAGTCCAACCATTCCCACCAATCTCTAAACCATGTCCCTCAGTATGCAGATCTTTGGCTTCTTGTACCTACATTACATATGGATACGGACCAATTCCTGTCGTTCAGATTTGGGAAAAATTATCTTCAGAAACATTCAGTATATGTTTCAGTACTTTGTTCATCAACAGGAATAATAAACCACTGGACTGGGCTTTTTAACAATTCACTGTTGCAAATTTGTTCCTCTATTTTAACCAGAAATCTTTTTAACCAGTTCTATTTTTATTTCTGTCTCTCCTGAAGAATCTAAGAGTAAGAAGAAATAGTATAGGTCATGGGAAACATCATCTATGTGAGAAGGCGATGACATAACAAAAATACACAGTTGCAGGATCATGGCTTTGTAACGTTATCAAAATGTCCTTTTCAATATCCTATTCAAAATATTAACTTGAGGAAAAAGGTAGCCTTATTAAAACACTAATAACAGTTTTCTGCTCCTGTAGAAAGGCTAGCTATATTTAACAGCACATTCTTTTACACTGCACCTCTTCTTCACCACTGCTAAACTACACTTAAGTCAAATGACAAGATCTGGTAATCGTAACTGGTTTCCTACACTGTCCTCACTATCTGTGGCATCTGAGTGTTTGGCAGCGCAAGGTGGAAAATCTGTCTGAAGAATTCCAACATCTGTTACATATTTCCACTTCCTCAAATTATAACTTATTACTGTATGGTTGAACTATATCTTTTGCCAGTTTGAGGTCCAAATGGCTAACAAGGCAGCAAGATTTTTCTAAGAGAAAGCTCAAGAATCAGCAAAATATTATTAAACCAGAAAAGTTAAAACAATGAAAACATAGAAAAAATTATAACGGTAATAAAATAACTAAGCATATAATCATACTCAGGGATCTATTCAGCAGCATACAGACAGTATGTAAATTGTACAATTTGAAGCACATCAGAGGCTGAAATTAAGCTTAAAATATTTTGCTGCATATGTGTTTCACTATTTTCATAAGTAAAGTAGGCATCTATGCAAAGTCATCTAATAGTGAAAATATTTTACTCGGAAAGTGCACATTGTAATGGAGACTATTAAAAAAACCACAAGCTTCAAGATCCTAGGGATACCAAGATAAAGAACTTCAGTAAAAATATAAAGGAGAAGATTATATTAATTAGCTCTCCTGTTTTCATGGTTTAATTCATCTCACAGCCTGTATTTCTCAAGGAATTGCTCCATCTATCAGGAAAAATAACTCCTTAAATATGTGCATTATAAACAGCAAAATGGTCAGTAATGGAAGATAACAAAACAGAGGGAAACAACATTTTCCAACAATAACTGACAGAAAATATAATTGAGGAGAAAAATCATACTATTTCCTTAGTTGTTCAGTGCTGACAAGAGTTGATTATATAAAGTCATAACAAATAATGAAGATTTAAAGGTAACTTGTTAATATAAGAAAAAGGCAGAAAACAAAAATCACCCTATAAAGCTATGTCCAAGTGGAACTTGATGAATTCAAGGAACCAAATCCAATTTTCAAACAGGATTTTTGATTGGCACTCTGAAAGTATCCTAGCTGAATTAACAGTGCAAAAATCATCTTCTAACTAGGTTGCAATAGTTGGCAGATTCATATGAAGCTACAAGATTCTGTTGAGGATTCATTTTTCCAAAAACCAGATATGTCTTTTTGGATCTCAGCAATATAATGCTTCCTTTGGCAGATAAATACTAGGCAATACTGCATACAAAGTCAACATATACAAAACCGAAACACTAAGTAAGGATAAAACAAACTTTTTCAGGATTTAAGGAAAACAAACAAGCAAATAAAAGCCTTCCAAGCACAAAAAAACCCCTAATTCTTAATCTTTTCATACTAATTCTTTCTATATAAGCACAAATGAAGGAGGTATTATGAATTTAGGAATAAATTACTCAAACTAACAACAGGTTTCTAACACTTTTTCTCCTCTTTACATAATAAGGAGCTACCAGAGAATAAAGAAGACCTGAGAAAGTCTATTAAAGGACATGATAAGTACTCCCAAGAATTTCCAAACCTATTGGATTAATGAACCAGAAATGTTATGTCCCCCATAGTCTTCTTTTTTTCAGCATGCAAGCCTTCAGGATTATTCAAGTATCTACTGCTCTCACTGAAAAACTGGCTAACATCTGCTAAAAATGCAAATATTCAAAATTCTCTAAGAACCTAGGTTGCATATAGAATCATAGAATCACCAGGTTGGAAGAGACACACCGGATCATCGAGTCCAACCATTCCTATCAAACACTAAACCATGTCCCTCAGGACCTTGTCCACCCGTGCCTTAAACACCTCCAAGGAAGGTGAATCAACCACCTCTCTGGGTAGCCTGCTCCAATGGCCAATGACCCTTTCTGTGCTTTCTATTCTCCCTTCAAGATCAGAAATGAACAGATTTCACAATTACTACCATCAGATGGGGAAAACATAGAATCTCTTTCGCGTACAAGAGGAGAAAAACAAATAATCAATGTTCATAAAACAAACATTATTATACAAACATGCTGCACATTATGAGTAGATACAAAACCAAGATTTGAAAAAATGGAAAATTGTACTTCCTGACTGTAGAACTAAGTTGCCGAATGAAATAAACATTTTCTCTGGCACACAAAAAATCACTTGCTATGCAGAACTAATGTGGCAGGGGCCAACGAACCTCACGAACAAATCAATATGATTTCAGATGAAGTCCTTTATTAAGGGTCAACTTGTTTATATAGGACAAGCAGGCCAAAACCTCAGGTAAACATTGATTGGTCACTTCTGCCCTTGCAACAAGCCTTTTTTGGCAACCCCCATCTCACATAACATTGTTGCTAGGTTGCAAACTCCTGCCCCCATCCCCAAGCCACTTCATTAACATAACACAACAAAGTCATTCACCACTTTTGTGCTCCACCCTGCCAGGGCACTTAAAGAAACAATTCCCAACACAGAACAAGTACTTTTTACAGCTGACATTTTAAGAATTGTTGTGGGACTTACTGGGACTCTTCACATAAGTCTATGCAGAACACACCTTTCAAATATTGGAG
Organism: Piaya cayana; assembly: GCA_013389865.1. Lineage (NCBI taxonomy): Eukaryota > Metazoa > Chordata > Aves > Cuculiformes > Coccyzidae > Piaya > Piaya cayana. Next base: position 38,690 of record WAAB01014346.1, on the reverse strand, counting down.
AGGGTAAGCAGCTCATTACTATCATCACACTAGTTTTCTGCTTTTCCACAAGCTGGAATCATCATACACTTCACCGAGTTCTACCAAATGGAACTTCTATTCTGACACACCTTCCAGCAACCTGTTTGCAAACTGAAGCTAAACCAGTACATCTCTGAGCACATCTCTAAAGAACATGAGTTCATCCACCACGCAAAAGATTTTGAACTACTATTTATCATACAAATGACAGCTAACATCATGGCAACGTAGAGTGGAAGAATAATTAAGGACACAGGGTTAATTCCACCTCTGTGTTGAATTTTTTTTGCATCTACACTGCCAAGATTTGTTTCATAGCTTCTCAGAAAATCATCACCAAAAATATCAACATGCAAATATGCAGAAGAAACATTTAACTGAGTTCTTTCCTTTTTGTGTGGTGTTTCCTGTTTTGTTCCATCTCAGCAATTGCACTAGCAGCTCCTTTGGATTCTTAAACCGTGGAAAAATTTCAGCATAATATACTCTATACAAAGCAAAACTGCAGGCCATACAACCCTAAGACACATCCTTCACCGTTTGCTGAGAAGAAGAAAAGATGACCAACCAAGGAAGGGAAGATGCATGCAACTGAACTACACGATTAAAGACTTCTATTCCTGTCTGTATGTATTCTTTTGCATTAATCAAAATGGAAAATATGTAGACTAACATAATTAAAGTCCACAGCAACATATACACCCCTTAATTACATCCAAGCATGAAAACACTACACAGAACATCCAGTTGAATCATTTTGATATTGTTTCCTCAGGAAGACATAAAGAAAAAAAGGAATATTGCCATGTCATAATTTAAAGACAGAAATGAGTGATCTGAGACTCACTTCACATACACTTTAATCCCTCTCCATCTAAGAATGCCTGCTTCACATTGTGTTGAAGACAGTGAGGAGGCAGACCATCAAAGTAAAGAAAAAAGGGCAAATGTTTTCTCACAAATTAGGTGATTTGCTGGAGGCATTTAAGATTTTAACTTACTTTAATACACAGCTCATTGATCATTTTATAATTCAACTCCCAGATTTTTAACATGATCTAATTGGATTGAATAGTGAGTGAAATTTCATCATTTCTAGGGCTTCCTCTTAAAACAGGTCAGTCTTTTTTTAATATCATGCTTATGGTCTAGTAATCTTAATGACAAAACTCCTTAGAATATCCTAGCTCTAAATAGCAAATACTTTTAAATAATAGATATTTATTGCTCCATCTTTCTATGGTGCTATTTATGGTCTGTGCTTTTTAAAGTTACTCAGTCTCTGGGTCAGCCTCTATTTTCAGAAGAAAAATCTAGTTTGATGTTTGAATAGGCTACTTCTATTCAAACACTGGAAAACGGGAAAGCTGAAAGACACTCTATTCCAAATACTGAAGTACGGAGCAGCGGAATATTGCCAGTGACACCTGCCTCTCCTAGCTGCATCCAGCATTCAGCCCAGTGAATTGCTTAGTTACAAATCTCAGTGATGAAAAAGCACTTCTCTACAAGACATATTTAATGAACTTGAAATACACATATAAAAAAATTGCTGCTCTTTCCCGTTAAAAACGTCAGAGTGATGCCATAAGTCTCAGTGCTCTTCCTTTACTACAAAGTTCTGGATACATCTAGAAAAGTAATGTTCCTAATACTTCCATATAATCACAGATTCATAGAATGGTTTGGATTGGAAGGAACCTTAAAGATCATCCAGTTCCAACCCCCTTGCCATGGGCAGACACCCCTCAGTAGATCAGGTTGCTCGAAGCCTCATCCAGCCTGGTCTTCAGCACCTTTGGGGAAGGGGCAGCCACAACTTCCCTGAGCAATGTGTTCCAGTGTCTCACCATCCTCAGAAGAAAAAATTTCTTCTTAATATCCAATCTAAATCTCCCTTCTTTCATCTTAAAAGAGCTACCCTTCATCCTATCCCTGCACTCCCTGATACAGAGCCCCTTCCCAGCTTTCCTGTAGGACCCCATTAAGCACAGGAAGGGTGCTATAATTATAGTCTCCCCAGAGCCTTCTCTAGGCTAAATGAGTCCAACTCTCTCAACCTTTCCTTGTATGGGAGGTGCCTCAGCCCTCTAATCATCTTTGTGACTCTCCTATGCACTCACTCTAACTGATCCATGTTTTTGATGTGCTGAGGACTCCAGACCTGAATGCAGTATTCCAGGTGAGATCTCATGAAAGCAGAGTCAACTCACTTGACCTGCTGATTAAGCTTCTTTTGACACAGCCCAGGATACAGTTGGCTTTCTGGCCTGCAAGCACACATTGTGGCTGCTACATTACAAATAAATGTGGTAAAACTTGATTGAGCTGAATGACAAATGACAAATGTAACCCCTTTCTGGGATGCAAAAAGAGTGTTAAATTGCACTAAGTGTACACATGATCTGAACTGGGCACTGTATCATGTCATAAGTACTCTCCTGTCCTACAACTAAGAACATGTCCCTTACATTTTTGGGTTCTCCCCAGGTAAATCTGAACCTCTAGAACATGTTTTCACGCTTCTTTCCCCACCTTTTGGCTTGCAATACAAATGTAACATATCATGGGAACAATATTTTTGCTCAATCTGGTTCCAGATTTTGAGAGATTTACTTCTACTTAACATTCAGAAAACAATACCAAGTCAGTAAACAATGTTCATTTCAGGAACACAAAACAAATTGATATTTACTTGGTTTTTTAGGCAGAGCTTTACGTTAAACATTAAGTAACTGTAGTTCTATGCAATAAGTTCCTCATTCATGATGGAATTGATTTCTCCAAACTATTACAGAATCACAGAATCACCGGGTTGGAAGAGACCCATCGGATCATTGAGTCCAACCATTCCCACCAAACACTAAACCATGTCCCTCAGGACCTCATCTGCTCGTGACTTAAACACCTCCAGGGAAGGCAAATCAACCACCTCCCTGGCCAGCATATTCCAATGCCTAATGACCCTTTCCGTAAAAAAACTTCCTCCTAATCTCTAGCCTAAATCTCCTCTGGCGGAGCTTGAGGCCATTTCCCCTCATCCTGTCCCCTGTCACTTGGGAGAAGAGCCCAGCTCCCTCCTCTCCACAACCTCCCTTCAGGTAGTTGTAGAGAGCAATGAGGTCTCCCCTCAGCCTCCTCTTCTCCAGGCTAAACAACCCCAGCTCTCTCACCTATCCTTCACATTGTTTTTGCAGATCTATTTAATACATGTTTGCATTAAGTGTTATTTGATAACATCAGAACGTGGAAATGGTCATAAAAAATGTTGCAAATAACGGAATACATTCAAGTGGACTCTTCATGTATTTAAGTGTAATATACCCCACAAAAATTTAGAAAACAAACTATTATCCTTCATATGTTTAGTAGAACTGTTGCTAACAATACCTAAAAGGTAACTGTTAATACTGTTAATTGCAATGAAAACATCTTCAGGATGCTATTAGCAAATTCACTTTTCTCTTTAAACTTAGACACTAAAATTCATTACTATTTTGATTCAAGAGATGTAAGTAAATTAAACCAAGGTATTTTCAATAACAAATCAGGTTTACACTGTTCACTCATAGGTGTGATTCCAAATACTTGCTGTGCAGCGTGTTTTTCCTTGTCAAGTTAAATGAGCCAGTAAATGCCCACTTACGTATACATGTTTCTGTATTTTACACAATACCTTCTAGTTAGTTTTTTAATTTTTTTATGTAAGATTTCTATGAAACAAAAATTGCTTTGGAAATAGATGTTTGTGTCTACCACCTAAGAAGCATCAAAGAATTTGGACAAAAATTTGTGCAAATTCCATACAATCAAATCCTGTATTTAACTAATAAATTAGAAATAATTGCATACTTTCTCCAAGATTACAGCAAATGGCAGCTGTTAAAGGTGTAAGTACTAATTTCCTTTGAGACTTTTTCTCAGTCTTTGTGAATCTGTTCTATGCATTTTAAACCCTATGAAGTATCTTTGATCTAAACAGCTAATGAGTCATTATCTATTTTGCATTTTTAAATATTTGTGTTTACTGCCATGCTTAGGACATAAGATGAAAATTATTGATTTCTTTGGTGATGACATATTCTTTCAAACAGAAAAAAAGTTGAAACTAAAATAAAATCATGAACATTTCTGTATGTGCACACCCATACCTGAGCATTAAGAAGTTCTTCACATTTGTGAGAATGTTTTTCAATTGCTAGTACATACTGTTTTTCAATAGCTGCTTCTTGCTGTTGAACTGTAGACTGTAGCAGTGCCTGCAAAAAGAAAGCACAGAATATTCAACGAAGACATAACTGGGATGATTACTGGTAAATGCAGATCTACCAATACTTGCATATAACCAGAGCGTGGAATGCTGTTATAAATTTAGAATGTGTAATTATTAAAGTACATTTCTATGTAACACTACCTTGTTTTCAGTCAGGACTAAAATTTTTGGATCTCAGATTTCTCATACACAGAGTCCTTAAAAGAGAGAAGCACACTGAAGAGAGAGAGAGAGTATTTCTGTCAAATATACTCAGTTTAGTGGGACCACACAAGAAGAGAAGCATATGAAAGCTGCTGAAAAAAAAAAAAAGCCAGACATATTTCCCTGGCTGACAAAACTCCACATCCTCTCGGCACAGTGTAAGACCCCATGGGCCAAGCATGATCTTCACAACCACAAGGCAAGTAAAAGCAGATGGAAACTCTGAGTAATTTAAAGCATAAAAGATAGCTCCCCAAGAAAGTTCACACTCAAATGTGAGGCAGTGGAAGTCAAAGTGTGTAAAGTCAAAGACAGTAATAAAAAGATGATAAAATTAGAAATTCTGGGTGTGAGCACATGTGCATGAATGCATGTGTATTCAAACACACTTGACTGAAGCCTGCAGAATTTGCAGCATCTGAATAATAAAAAAAAAAGAATAATAAAAAAAGAACCAAAAAAACAAATTACCATTTGAGGAATTGCACTCAGGCTTCCTTAAACAATGATGGTATTTTAACACAAGATTTACTTAACTCCAGCTATGCAAGTATTTGGCTGAATATTATAAAATATTTATGTCACTTTCTAAATATTAATTCAGCTATTTATACACAACGTAGCAAACTATTTTTAGCTAGTAATCAATATAGTGAAGTAGTTGAAATTACTGTGTACGTTAAAACAGACAAGTTTTATAGAACACAGACCTTTGGCCCAAATGCAGGCAAAGAAAAAAATGCCATCTTTCAAACAATCATTACTTTAGAGATGTATTTACTTCATGAAACATAACACACATTAAATACAATTTTGAACCCTGAAAAAAAATTATACAAAAACCTCCTTCTTACAATTTTTCAACTATCTTTCCAAATTTTCCACTAATTAGCCGGTGTTCTTTAGTAATGCCACACTATGATAATAATTTTCAGCACAGGTCCAGGAATGTAAAAGGTGCTTAATGTATACTTTAATGAAAGTGCAAGAACACATTTACTAGTGTTTGCAGGAGATTAGGCTAAACATAAGTTTCTTTTTTTAAAAAGTCAACTTTTTTCCAACTAAACTTAGTTCTTTCATTGATATAAATTCAGGCAATTAGAAACTTAACTCTGAAGCAATTATAACTTCTGCATGTGAAACTCAATACGCTAAATGTGTATTAACTACAGTTGCCACATATCACCAGCAAAAACTGAGTCTGTACTTTGGGACATGGAGGTTTTTTTGCCTAAATTATTGTGATAAGACTTGTTTCATATAACTAGCACAACATCAAAAAAATAAAAACCTGAATTCTGATCTTAGGGAAAACAGGAATGAAATGGTCATTAAGGCAGTGCCATTTCTCAGTTAGCTTCTTGCTCACACCAACGGCTGAGTCACTTGATACATTCTGCTTTGCAAATGTAACTGGCAACTCTTAAATTCCTTATAATTGGTATAAAAAAATTCAGTTTCCAGGAAAATTACTGTCATTCATTGGATGGCATGTAGAGGTTGTTAAATATTTTATTATTTTCTTTAGAAAATACGTAGAATTCCACAATCAAAACCAAAGGCCTTTCTTTTCTATAATAGAAACTGCTAGTGCAGTTTAAATAAGTACCACAGAATTGATCCTGTATTTGACTATTCCACTAGTTTACTGAGTAAGGACACAGAGAGAAAAATCCCACTAAGTGGCACAGTATTTCAGAGATAGCTTCCATGTTGTGCCATAAAAAACCTCCAGGCAAAAATTTTTATTTCCTATGGAGAGATTGAGCAGATCAGAAAGTCAAATAGGCCTTTAAAATACAGAAAAAAAAATATTTCTGCCAATGCTCTAATCTTTTCAAGTCACTTAAAAGAACATAAAGTGGGTCACATAATACTCTGAAACAGCAATAACTCCTTATTATAAAAATAAGACTTCCCCTTTCAAAAGGATTCTGAAGATTCTCAGAACCTTATGGTTTAAAGATACAATTACAATCAAAATAGAATGCTGAGATCTGATCTATTTTTCAAGTGTAGAATGTTTTTGTTCTCATGAAAAAAATTTTATATTCATAATTGTCTTTACTGTGAGATGAGGCACTTCCATAAAACAGCAAGTATACTCCTCTGAAGTATGAACAGAGAAGTGTCAGAGAGAATTGGTGTGACTAATGTACTGTGTGCTTTAAGACTTCNTTTTCAAGTCACTTAAAAGAACATAAAGTGGGTCACATAATACTCTGAAACAGCAATAACTCCTTATTATAAAAATAAGACTTCCCCTTTCAAAAGGATTCTGAAGATTCTCAGAACCTTATGGTTTAAAGATACAATTACAATCAAAATAGAATGCTGAGATCTGATCTATTTTTCAAGTGTAGAATGTTTTTGTTCTCATGAAAAAAATTTTATATTCATCATTGTCTTTACTGTGAGATGAGGCACTTCCATAAAACAGCAAGTATACTCCTCTGAAGTATGAACAGAGAAGTGTTAGAGAGAATTGGTGTGACTAGACAAATGTACTGTGCGCTTTAAGACTTTCATTATTCTTCATTTGTCATTGAAATCATGTTCCATAGTTAAGAAATTATCAGAAATAAAACAATTTTCTAAATAAAAGAAAGCCAAACATGACAATTTCCATTAATTCTAACAAGCAATTGTTGCTTAGGACACTAGTATGTTCATTGCATATATTCTACATCTGCCTGGCTCAAATTGACTAGAAGAAGTAAATATGAACAAAAAGATGTCATAAAACAATGTATTTCAAAAATTGTAAAAATAAGAAAAAAGAAAACATGGAGGCAAAAAAATGAGGTAATTTTCTTCTTTATCTGAACACAACCACCATTTAAGGTTTCTTGACAGCATACATACAGCATAGATGCATGATATCCATCCAAAGCTATTGCAAATTTCAAGATAATCAACTACTGAAACTACTAATTAAAGAAACTAATTTCCTAATTAACTAATTTACCTAACTAAAACATACATTTAGCTGCTTGATGATAGGCATCTGTAACTTACAGTTACATACTCCCTTCAGTAAAATGACACTAAAAGTCTTTTGACAATTTGCTATTCTGGGCAACTACTTCTAACTACTGAAACACCACTTTATTCCTTAATTAATTACACAATTATCCTGGTGGCCATACGTTCCATAAATCTGTGGCCACTGACCTACTACCAAGCTGGTACTCTTGAAGCAGTCTCCTTTTAATAGCATATTAAATCATTTCAAGTAATGTTATGGTGGAATATAGCCTATGACATCTGTTGCATGAAGTCAAAAGGGTGCTCTTGGTAATTCATTTCTCTTATGTATTCTGCAATAAACTTCCTTGGTCACCCTATGCCAACAGCCTGTTTCAGGACTGCAATGGCAATAGGCATCAGTTTTGATGTGGTTCTGGTTTTACAGTCCTATCACACCTGTTGTCTCAGTCTACACTTCCTATTGTCATAGAGGGAGGTGAGGGTTCAGATTCTCAGGATTTTCTTATCAACTAATTTATTTATCAACTTGTCTTTTTTTCTTGCCTTTTTTTTTCTTCCTGAGCAGAACACACTTCACAAGCCCTAACTACATCTGCTTTTAACAAAAACTGAGCTCGACTTTACTACAGGCAACTAAACAGTCATCTTCTTGAGGGAGCCACTACATCTTCTTTTCCCATTTGTAATATCCTTGGCTTTCAAAAAAATCTTCTGTCTCCCAACTCCTTATGTAAGTCATCCTGTCAGGGAACAGTTTAAAGGACTGTGGTACTTTAGATAAACAATTACTTAAATCAGTTTTCTTAAAATTCAAATAAAAAGCCATGCATGAATATAACAATGAACTGCATAGCATAGTTACGATTGTAAGAACATCATTGACTGAACCAATGCATTTTCACTAATCAAACAAAGTCAGAATTTATGAGTCATGAAGTTAATAATCAAAATATATTTAGGTATTATAAAATAAGAATAGTAACATCTTTTCTCCAACTCCTGAAAAAAAGAAGACAAATATCACCACAGCTCCAAGTAATTAGACAAATATATTTGCATGGCCTTTTAGTATTTCCTTCTTTTCCCATATCTCATATTACACTTTCACCATTACCAACTGAGCAAAAAAACATTAAATGAGAAAACCAAGAATTAATGTCTATGCTTGACATTGTTTTGATAGTTTTGGTTCAGTTATAATTCATTTTCAACTTGGCATAATCTTCTTAGCTAATCAAATCTAAAATCTGGTTAAGTTTTAAGCCTCAGACATTAATTTATGGCTGTTTTGGCTTCTGGATCAGAAAAAGGGAAATAATAGTATAAAGCAACACTGAGAAAGTTATCAGTGGAAGAAAATGGTGCAATATTAACACATCTATATTTAATTCCTCTCAAACCAGAATCACTTCCAAAAATTACACTGACTTAAAGCAGCCAGTGGGTTTTATTTGGTAAAAAAAAACCCCAAACTGGAAAAAAAGAATAAAATACCTCATAGTTTAACAATTAATCTAGCTCAGGATCCTCAGTTTCATTATAGGAACTTAGAATGACTTAAAGAAGTGGCAAGAAACTATCGGTCAGATATAGAATACCAAACCTTTACATCTCTCCCCAAAAATCTATCAAGTATCAGATGGATTACACTCTGATGTACAGTTGTAAAATTATATTAAAGAAATCACTATATGCTCCTGTCATTTTATCAGAACTAAAAAGAATGGAATTCAATTAAAAAGGAAAATAAGGAGTCTGCACTCTGCCTCAGCCCTGATTTTCCTTTCTCAGAGAACAGGGCAACAGCTCTTGAACCTATACAGATGAAGCCAAAATTTTTAAGTTCTAAAACGTCAAAGATTTGTTGATTACAGTTGTTATTTTAATACTGGTATTTCTGGATTTGTGTCAGTAAAGCATCCTTTATGATGCAAGGAATAACAAAATCATAGCAGAATTGTGGAATGAGTTAGAACCCTGTAGGCCTTTTGGGGGGTAAGGAGCAGGCTCTGGTGTCTGTAAACTCTATGATTCAGTTATATGATAAGGTAGTTTAAATGTTCTGCCTTCTATTTCCTATTCTGCCACTTGGAAATAATTCATATTTCCAAAGCACATTACGTTTCATCACCAAATTGTCTTATGTCTTTAGTTCATATTTTCACCTTGGAGTGTCCTTAACGGGCTACACATCTTAATTACTCTATTATAGGTTTTAGCAGTGGTTGGTGAATTAAGTAGTTCTGGACTATAATTGACAACACATTACATTAATTAATTAATTAAGGGAACACTACAGGACCACATCACTGTATACAGGCTAGAGACTAAAAAAACGGTACTGTGCCCAATCTGAGAAGTTTAAAGATCATAAAATACAAATAATAACAAAATTTTATTCTGCATTTCTACAAGTTGTGTTATGTACTAGATGCTTTGTAAAATTTGTCCTCAGCCGTGGAAAGTCAGAACTGCAATGCTTAAAATTTTGCCAAAACCATAGCACAGATACTACTGCCCATTTATAATACAAACCTATCAGCCCAGCCCTAGTGCACACTGTCTTAAGTCTACTGGCAATAGAAATCACAGCTGCTTGCCCAGAACAGGATTTATTGTGTGGCCAAATGCTAGAACTTATGAAAATCCTTCTTGAATTCAACAGCCAAACTACAGACTGTTACCCCCAAATCCATCCCAAATTCCATAACAGTAGCAAAAACGCCAACTCTCTGTGAACTCCCTCTTTTTATGAGAGGGAAAAAAAAGTCAGGAAAAAACAAAAGGAAAGAGAAAAAAATAAAGAGCAGAATTTACTATTCTCTCCCATCTCTACTGAAAAACATTACAAAAGCAATTCAAATCCATGCAAAAAAGTCTCGATTTCTCATATGTGAAGTGTTTGAAATGTTAAACCAAATCACATGAAACATCAGCATGTATCATGCATCATGATATACACATTGCTGTATTATGCTCTGTAATGTTACTGCATCGAAACCTCTATTCAGTCCAGAAAAATATCCTCGCTGGTTTGTTTCCCCTGCTCAAGTATCATTATCTTCCTTAAGTAACTGAATATAAGTAAAGCAAGCACCTTTTTAACTTCAAAACTGGTGAGTTCCAATCACCAAAATAGAGTCCAGAGAAGAGTGACAAAGTTGGTGAAGGGGATGGAGAACAAGTCTTGTAAGAAGCAGCTATGGTAATTGGGGTTGTTTAGCCTAGAGAAGAGAAGGTTGAGGGGAGACNGAACAGGTTGCCCAGGGAGTTGGGCAACCCTTGGTGATCCCTGGAGGTGTTTAAGGGAAGAGTGGATGAGGTGCTGAGGGACACGGTTTAGTGGTTGATAGGAACGGTTGGACTTGATGATCTAGTGGGTCTTTTCCAACCTAGTGATTCTGTGAAATATATTTAATAATAGCCTTATTTCAGCAATAGCATATAAGGATTCCTATGCTTCACAGCACTAGACAGTAATTAATCGCATCCTTTCTCTATTTTATTTAATGGCAAAATACAGCTAATGAATTGCTGGACAATTAAACAGAGAAGAGCACACAATAAAAATTCTTTACTGATTCTTGTGGAAGATAAATTAACTCAATAAAATGTGTTATTTGACTGGTTATGTTATAAATAATTTATTAGCTGATAGATATACTACATCAATACAATTATTTAAAAGGTTTTTGCAAATTTCTTTTTCAACAGAATAAACTTATCCAGTTCAGTCCAAGATACTGCGTATTTTCATGATTAGGCTATATGCAGGTAAGAACCCTTATATGTGAAAATGAAACATGCCCACCTAGATGCTATGGAATAAAGGGCATTTTTGTAGAAGTGAATTAAAAAAAAAAACCCAAGCAACTAAACTTCTTCTTAGGTCAGCAGCAACTTGTAATTTACAACCAAGAAGGTTCTAAATCAAAAGAAACAAAATATTGAATTGAATTTCCTGAATTGTTTCCACTCACAGTCATAGTGTGCTACCAAAGCTTTCAACAACACTCATGCTATGAAAATTTACGTATTACGTAAAAAAGCATTTCCTGTGGAAAATTCTTCTCACAAGTTAATCTTTTCAAAAGGTCAAATACATTTTGACGTGTATAGGGTATGAAGAAGCTTTACTGCTTCATTAGCAGCTGTCCTGTTTACACGGTGAAGTGCATTTTAGTCAGGTGTTTCAAACACAATGTAAAAGACATCCAAATCATACACAAAAATAAGGCAATGTGCTTTTTTGTGAAGTGTTACAACAATTTTAGTTGAGATGCTTTTATCAATAATAAAATATTTTTTGATAGATCTTCTGAAGATTGAGATTTGATTGTACTTTGTTTTTATAAGAATTCTTTACAAAGATTTTTATAGTCGCAACACTGTTGTACATGAGTACTCTTATATTGTAAAAATGACAAGATATTATCTCTCCTTTTGTAGCCATCAGTTCTATGACAAAACCCAATATTGTATTATATTCAGGGCCCACTTGAATTCTAGCACAGCTTATAAATGGACAAGCACAGAAGAAGCTGAAAGTGAAATACAAGCCCTTGCAACAACTTCTGCATTTATCCTTTTATTCATGCATCAGGCCTTCCATAGCCAGGCCACAGTTCAAGAGTTTTCCCTCCTTGTTAGGGATAAACTATGTCTAAAAAAAAGATATCCTGATTCCAAATAAACAACTTCTGTCATGAAATCTTTTAAGTTTTCCTTTGCTTATTAGAGGGTACCATTTCAGTTCAGAAGACTACTACTGACAAAAATTTTTTTGAAAGAATCTAATGGCCCCCACATACTCCATACGTTGCAAATCTGTCTGTTCTTACATTCTGGAAAGCTGAAAAAAATCAGCCACCTAGCACTGACAACTGATGAATAAAGCTCTTACTACAGAAACGACTGGAAAGGACTTTGCATCTTGAAGTTAATTTCTCTAAAAGGAAACTTACATCTGATTCATGCAAGCTGTCTTTCTGAAGACTAATAATTACCTAACATAATCTAAGTAAATAAATACCATCAAATAAATACACCTGCCTGCAACTTCATATCCTTCAAAGCTTACACTAGAGGATATTTTATATGATGATAAATATAAACAAAACAGATTAAAAGACTTAACTCGTCTATTTACACAACTACGACAATTTCAGAACAAAAGTCTGATTAAATAGCAGAGGAAAAATCCTTGTGTTGCTTGTGGTAAATATGTTAGAATGTGACATGATCCCACAAGTATCGTTTCCAAGACCTACATTTAGTTTTCCTTACCATAGTTAATTACCAGGGATAAAAGTTTTAAAAAATAATGACATGAAAGACAGAAATGAAACAAAATTAGGTAAACATGAGAAGGGGAAATTTGGCCTGCAGAGAACACTAAGTTAATTTTTTATTTGTTTTCCCATGGTTTTTAATAGAAATTTTGTGACTGCACGGTAGAGGATTTATTTGTTGATAGGAAGATAAGAATGTGAGATGCTTAACAATGGTCAAGGTTTTTGAGGGTTTTTGCTATCGAGTGTTAAATGGTCTCTGTTAATGGATTCCCCAGAACATTTAGCGAACTAATATTACAAGGCAACTGCAACAATTCTAAGTGCATTGGTACATACAGACTCTTAAAATTAGATAATTGAGTATTTGACTTCTTGTGTAAGCTCCATTTTTGTCACTGTTTCCATATTAAAAAGGACCAGTCACTACAAAGGGAGGAATTTGGAGGGTTTAGTCTTGGGATCTGAACAGGCTGGACTGCTGGGCTAAGACCAATGGCATGAGTTTTAACAAGGCCAAATGCTGGGTCCTGCACTTGGGGCACAACAACCCTATGCAGTGCTACCGACTAGAAGTCTGGCTGGAAAGCTGCTTGGAGGAGAGGGACCTGGGGGTGTTGGTTGACAGCCGACTGANGGGATCTGGCCTCTTCTCCCAAGTGACAGGGGCAGGACAAGAGGCAATGGCCTCAAGCTCTGCCAGGGGAGGTTCAGGCTTGACATAAGGAAAAAAATTTTCACAGAAAGGATCATTGTGCACTGGAACAGGCTGCCCAGGGAGGTGGTTGAGTCACCTTCCCTGGAGGTGTTTAAGGTGAGGGTGGATGAGGCATTCAGGGCATGGTTTAGTGATTGATAGGAATGGTTGGACTCAATAATCCAGAGGGTCTTTTCCAACCACGTGGTTCTATGTTTCTATGATTTCTTATCTCACTGCCAAGGGAAACCTCACTCCTTTACACAAGTCCTTCTCTTTCTGGCATTCCTGCAACCAGCAAGTTTAAACCATTCCACAACTGGGCCTCCTTGACCTCTATGCAAGATCATTCCTTGATCACAAATTACAGTTGTTAATTAAAATTTGATCTTCCCCTTCACTAATTACACAGACTTGTTTTCCCAGCTCTCTATCACCTACAAGGAGTTACTTCTCCCTTCTCATTCTCAAAAACAGCATTCTTTTCCATTTCCCATTATCAAAGTTTTTTCACCCCTGTCAGATCTTCTTTGCCTCTAAGTCTAATTGCAATTCTTAGCTTTACCTACCGCTCCCTCTTGAAGTTAAGATTATTTTTTTGTTTTGTGCATCTCAGTTTTGTGCATTTCTTACTAGGAAGTCTCCGTAAGAGTCAACATAAAAGACAGATTTATCTTCCATGATAGCATCCAGTTCTTTCATCTTAGTAACTGAGAGGAACTAGGAACACCATGAGAGAAGAATAGATTCAGCCTTACTTCATCCTTAACATCTTCTCTTAGTGCTCTGCAGATAAAAACCTGCTGAATTGCTCTGCAAGGTTGCTGTCATATAAGTGCATCAAACCCAGAGTTTACCACAATTGACTGAGCTTTTTTGTTTTACTCTGATTTTAGGTTTTGTTACTGAAAAATGCTAACCTACTTTATATGAAGCATCCCAAGCTGCACAGTGAGAAAACATATCATGCAATATCTGAGGCCAGACAGTCTAAATTTTAAACAATAAAAAAAGACAGACTTAAAGTGAAAGAGCTTGAGCAACCAGAACAAGTAGACCACCTATGGTCCATACTTAATATATACTATTGCAATAATATTATTTGGAAATTCTGTTATCTTGGCAACTCATTTACCTTGTATTCTTCAACAATAATACCCAAGGCTTCATGTCCAGCTTTTCTCATGTCTTCTAACTCCTGCTTATGCTTCTCCTGTACAAAAACATGGAAAGATTATATACAACATATGCATTCAACGTAAAAATTCTAATTAGGAGATCAGAGACCAATTATTTTCCTCATGTTTTGGTACCTGGCTCTTCAGACATTATACATATATATGATCAATACAAGTTGGTCCTAATATTAAAGTTACTTTTCTTTGTTTCTCAATTTTACTTTGTTATCCCCCACATTATTCTAAATGATTCTTTAAAAAAAAAATTTCTTTGTTACTCTGATTTTTCTGGTTTCTTGGTATACCTGTGGATGGCAGAACTTCCAAATCACTCTCTTAGTAAATGTTATTTACCTCCTACAATAATAAAAATATTTACCTTCTCCTTTTCCTTACACAGCTCCTTTTTTCCTCTTTTTTTTGAATCTTGAGGTTCCCAGGACAGTGTTTTTGCATAAGACAACCTGAATACATATTTCAAATAAAGCCCCACCATTACTTTTTCTTTTATTTACAGTATTGTGTAAAAATAACATGGACAGGAACACTCTAATACTTTTGTCTTTACATAAAAATACTTGCCTGTGTCTCCTATATGAGTTTGCAACGTGAACACCTCACTAGATTCTTATCAGCATTTCACACTTACCAATAAGCAGCCCCACTTTTTCAAATCATTAATTAGTAACACGATGAAAAATCTTCCCTCCTTCCTCACTCTTTGCTTCAGGGTTCTGTTCTTAAATCAGCTAGTACTAGGTGCTTCATAGCTTCATAGCTAGGTCATAGGTGCTTCAATAAAACAGTTTCCATTGGAAAATGAGTAAAATGAATTGATATAATTAGTCTTAGAATTATTCCTCTGCTTGTAAGAAAGAAAAGAGAAACCCTATGAAAAGTTCTTACTGGTGTTGACCAGAAATTAAAATGTAATATTCAGAATTGCTATTAAATGGCATTTTTTTTTTGTTTGCTGTCTCTTGTAGAATTCTCCTGCATGGTTTGCATGACTTTGGAAAGGTTTTTAAAGAATATTTTTGTTCCTTTCTCTTATTTGATAAATACTCTTAAAAGGGGAATCAAGCATGACAGCTATGTCAAAGCTGCAGTAAGATGATTTGTGAGATCTCATGGAGGAAGAAGAGAGAGTGAAGACTTCAACCTTATTTTATTTCATTACATTTACTTACCCTTAAATTGATATATATTTCTGCTGACTTTTTTAAGGGGCAAACTGTTGTGAATTCTTGGGGAAAAGTGCATGCCAATCACAGACTGTACAGATTCGCTATGAAGCTTTTCCTCTGGCATGCCTGCATGTGCCACACATACTGTAATACCCCATACAAGAAGGAGAGAGAAAGGTACTCAGTGTCTCACTTTCTTCTTATCTAATACAAAGATGTCACAATTCTTATTATGCGAGAAGTGAATGCTTAGAATTTTTTTTTTTTTTGCCAGGACTCCTAACATGCATCAAAAACAGCATAAAAAAAAAGAGACTTGATATTGCAAATCAGGACCACAGTCACCTGAAAAAGAAGCAAACAGCTACATATCAAAGTATCATTTGATAATAATTAGCCCACAATGGTAAACACCATAATAATAACACAATACCAGTTCTATAGTGGGCATAATTTACACCAAAAATGCACAAAGTTACTTCAGTTGCTACTGAATTTGTGACATTTTCTCCACAAGTATTTTTCCCCCACTGATTTTTCTCATGATCAGAGCAAAATAAATTTGATTTAATTCTTCCTCATTTTTTTATTATGTTATCAATAATCACAATTTATATTACCAAATAAAGATCAGAGCATTAATACACAGATAAAACAAAAGCCAGTCCTGCATAGCAGCACTATGAGATCACATTTGCATGGGGGGAAAAAAATGATAGAAGAAATAAAATCAATTCATTAAAAGATCTCAGTTGTTTGGCCCACTGTCACATATAATCAAGTATGATCCATAAAGTAAAAACCTGTAGTTTAGGGTCAACTGGTATTTTGTACTTTTTACATTTTACATTAATTCTCCATAAACCCTGTTTAAAGAAAGTCAAGAAAAACATGCCAATAAAATAGTAAGTTAATACAACACACCCATATTTTAACTGTATAGATGTTTCTGTAACAAATGTTAAGATATGTTAATATATATATTACTATATATAATGTGCAAGCCATTTCTCTGAGTTGATGCTGACTGTCTGTTTTCACTAAAGCTGTGATATCTTCAGAATTAGTGGTAAGTATGAGTCAAAACCTTAGAAACTGATACACACTCTTCCCTCCTTATTTCTACACTAAAGCAAAAAGGTAAACTGCAGAGGCAGATATAGAGTAGACATAAGGAGGCATTTCTTCACTATGAGAGTGGTGAGGCACTGGCACAGGTTGCCCCATACCTGAGGTGTTCAAGGCCAGGTTGGATGGAGCCTTGAGCAGCCTGGTCTGGTGGGAGGTGTCCCTGCCCATTGCAAGGGGATTGGAACTTGAAGGTCTTTAAGGTCCCTTCCAACTGAAACTATTCTATTATTTTGTGATTTTCTTCTCCAGAAAAAAATATCAGCTCTTTTTTCTTTCAAAGCATCATATCGAAAAATAATAATTAACATCTAGCATCACAATGATTCTGCTATGAAACTAGTAAATTCTCATTTTAAGTTTTCTTCCAATTCACACGAGTATAGAGAAAAAATAATAGTACTGAATACAATGGAACAAAATCAGAGAAAAAATGAGTTAAACATGATGACAACCAGTCCATAATGGCTAATTAATATACACACTAGAGTGTGCTATTGTATATAAAATAGATTGGTCATTATTTCTGTTCATGTGAAATAAGAATGTGAGCTTTTTAGAATTAAGACACAGGAGTGCCTCCAGGTCTATATCAAAGCAAATATTTTCATCTAAGTCGTATCACCAACATCCTGGTAGAAGACGCAGCTGAGAATCTAAAGATGAGAACAAACTTTTTTTATAGGAAGAAAAGAAAAATTACGGATTTCCCTATATAACCAGAGGAACGTACAGTATGCACAACCTCAAGGTCACAAGAGGAACCAAGGAGGCAATGCAATTTATTTTATGCAAGTAAATATCATTGCTATCTGGAGTATACAACAACAGAAGACTTAGCTGTGAAAAATAAAGTGAGATTGTGAACAAATTTTCATGAGCAACTTCCTAACACAGTGGTGAGGACATGTGCAGCTGAGTTAGAACTGAGCTGAGCAAGTGCGAATGGACCAGTCTGCTGGGAGGCATTATGACAGATTAAATGTGAAAAACTATGAAAAAGAAATTGTATGGAATAACCTGTATATGCCCAGTACCGAAACAAAATTATAGTTCCCATATGACATGTAACTAAATTCTTCAAGCATTTGTATCGTACAACATGGATCTCTACCATGTCACATTTAAGACATTAATATTGAATAAAGAACAACTACAGTTTGAATCTGCTCATTTATTCTACAGGTTTTAAATAGAGACTCTCCACCGAGGAGGATGTTAAACACAAAAACCCAAGAGTTAACTCACATGCAGAACAATCTGTTAACTGATCCCAAATGTTCTTCATTTTGCTATATGTATGGCTAGCACAACTGTATGATATGGTAAATATCACAGTATATTTGGCTCAGGAAGGTCTCTCTGACTCCCTTCAGGTTTCTAAAACACTTTATAGTTAATTCCTTGGGACAGAGCTACAACTGTACCAGGGCAACTTATGTAACTGATGCTTTCCTACTTCCCCACATAAGCTAGATGACAGGACACAATAGCAAAGAGAAAGCAAAGAAAGAAAGAACAATCAAGAGAACAATCCCAGGGAAGGTGACAAAACAGAATGCTTCCATTCAATAACAGAGTAAGCATGGCATGAATTTATTTACTGGGACATTGTCAGAATTAGTCTTCAAAATAAATTAAATCCCACCATTGTTAATAAAGAAAAAAAATACTAACTTACAAAGTTAGCTGTTAGAATTGTCAGCTGTTATCAATAGCTACTTATAACAAAGGTTTAATAGCCAATACAATTTTACATACTATATATATTTATAAATATATTAGCATTTATGTGTATTATTAAAGTATACTATAAGAGTTTTCCTTCTACAAACGGAACTATCCTTCTAGACAGAAAACTAACCTGCAGACTGCAAAAGGACAAAACATGACTGCAAAAGATTGGATTAGAGCAAGAAATAGGAAGTCAAGCAAAACTGCCAGGATGGACAAGATGCTCCTGGCAAAACTCAAAACCGCAAAGGAAGCATGCACAGATTGGAAGCAAGGACATGTAACCTGGGAGGAATACAGAAGCACTGTGTGGGCATGCAGGGATGAGGTTAGGAAAGCCAAAGCCTACTTGGAACTGAATTAGGCAAAGAATGTCAAAGACAGCATGAAAGGCTTGTAGAAATAGAGATGACAAAAGGAAGGGTAGAGAAAAAGGTTGAGGTGTTGAATGCCTTTAGTAACAAGACCAGCCTTCAGGCATCCCAGAGACCAGGGGAAAGTCTGGAGTGAGGACAATTTACCCTTAGTGGAAGTGGATCAGGTCAAGGGTTACTGAAGAAAACTAAACATAATTAAGCCCATAAGGCCTGATGGGATGCGCCTACAGGCACTGAGGGAGCCGGCTGATGTCATGTGAGGTCCCTCTCAATACTCTTACACTGATCATGGCTGGAAGAAGTGCCTGAGGACTGGACGTAAGATGTCACTCCTATCTTCAAAAAGGGTAGGAACAAACATCCAAAGAACTACTGGTCAGCCTCACCTCAACACCTGAGAAGGCAATGGAACAGCTAATCCTAGAAACCATCTCCAGGTACAGGATGGACAAGAAAGTCACCAGCAGTAGTCAGAATGTCTTCACAAAGCGGAAGTCATGCTTGACCAACTTGATCACCTTCTATGGTGAAATGACTGGCTTGGTAGACAAGAGAACAGTGGATAATATCTACCTAAACTCCAGTAAGGCTTTTGACACTGTCTCCCATATGATCCTCCTAGAGAAGGTGTTGAGTGTGGGGTGCATAAGAAGACAATGAGAGGGATTAAAAACTGGCTCAACTGCCAGGCCCAGAAGGTGGCAATCAGTGATGTGCAGTCTACAGCTGGAGGCCAGAAACTGGCATGTACCCCCACAGGGTAAATGCTGGCTCTGATCCTGCTTAACACCTTCATTAATGATCAGAATGATGGGGCAGAGTGTACCCACTGCAAGTTTGTAGATGACACAAAACTGGGAGGAGTGATTGATACACCAGTGGGTCAAGTCGCCATCCAGAGGGACTTGGCAGGCTGGAGTAACGGCCTGTCAAGAACACTAGTTCAACAAGGGGAAGTGCAGTCCTGCATGTGGGGAGGTACAACTCCACGTACCAGTTTATGTGAGGGACCATTCATTTGCAAAGCAGTTTTGCAGAAAAAGACTTGCAGGTGTCAGTGGACAAAAAACCGAACATGAGCCAGACACATGCCTTTGCCACAAAGGTGACCAATCATAACCTGGCCTACCTTAGGCAAAGTACTGCACTGAGGTCAAGAGAGGTGATTCTTTCCTTCTACGCAGCACTGGTGAGGCCATATCTGGAGCACTGGGTCAGGCTCTAGGTTCCCCAGTACAAAAAAACCCTACATTGGACTACATGCAACAAAGGGTCATAAGTGTGATGACAGAACAGGCTTTCATGTGAGAGTGTTGGGACTGTTTAGCCTAGAGAAAAGGAGGTTCAGGGGATCTTATTAATAAATACCTGAAGGAAGAGTGCAAAGAGGACGGAGAAAGGCTCTTTGTCGAGTCTGTTGAGCCTAACAGGACAAGAAGCAATGGGCACAAAGTGAAACACTG
Source organism: Piaya cayana (assembly GCA_013389865.1). NCBI lineage: Eukaryota > Metazoa > Chordata > Aves > Cuculiformes > Coccyzidae > Piaya > Piaya cayana. The sequence continues at coordinate 18,143 of WAAB01014346.1, read as the reverse complement.
GAGGCTCCCTCTGCAAGTCAGGAAACATTTGTTTACTGAAAGGCTGATGAAGCACAGGCATAGGTTCTCCAGAGATGGGGTGGAGTCTCCCTTCTTGGAGACATTCAAAGACCATCTGGACATGGTCCTGGGCAACTGGCTCTACCTAGCCCTGCTTGAGCAGGTACTAGAGCAAATGTACTCCGGAGGCGTCTTCCAACCTCAGCCTTCCTGCAGATCACAATCATATTTGCCAATCCCTAATGTACTAGTTATTAACCATGAAGATACTTATTTTTCTTCAAAACATTTTCACTGAAAGAACTAAAAAGAACTTGCTATTGTATTACAAAATAAACAGCAGTGGAGCGCTGCAAATTTATGGACTTTTCACAGGTGAACTCTTCCAAAGGATCCATTGTCTACAGTTCACTACNAAATTAAATCCCACCATTGTTAATAAAGAAAAAAAATACTAACTTAGAAAGTTAGCTGTTAGAATTGCCAGCTGTTATCAATAGCTACTTATAGCAAAGGTTTAATAGCCAATACAATTTTACATACTATATATATTTATAAATATATTAGCATTTATGTGTATTATTAAAGTATACTATAAGAGTTTTCCTTCTACAAACGGAACTATCCTTCTAGACAGAAAACTAACCTGCAGACTGCAAAAGGACAAAACATGACTGCAAAAGATTGGATTAGAGCAAGAAATAGGAAGTCAAGCAAAACTGCCAGGATGGACAAGATGCTCCTGGCAAAACTCAAAACCGCAAAGGAAGCATGCACAGATTGGAAGCAAGGACATGTAACCTGGGAGGAATACAGAAGCACTGTGTGGGCATGCAGGGATGAGGTTAGGAAAGCCAAAGCCTACTTGGAACTGAATTAGGCAAAGAATGTCAAAGACAGCATGAAAGGCTTGTAGAAATAGAGATGACAAAAGGAAGGGTAGAGAAAAAGGTTGAGGTGTTGAATGCCTTTAGTAACAAGACCAGCCTTCAGGCATCCCAGAGACCAGGGGAAAGTCTGGAGTGAGGACAATTTACCCTTAGTGGAAGTGGATCAGGTCAAGGGTTACTGAAGAAAACTAAACATAATTAAGCCCATAAGGCCTGATGGGATGCGCCTACAGGCACTGAGGGAGCCGGCTGATGTCATGTGAGGTCCCTCTCAATACTCTTACACTGATCATGGCTGGAAGAAGTGCCTGAGGACTGGACGTAAGATGTCACTCCTATCTTCAAAAAGGGTAGGAACAAACATCCAAAGAACTACTGGTCAGCCTCACCTCAGTACCTGAGAAGGCAATGGAACAGCTAATCCTAGAAACCATCTCCAGGTACAGGATGGACAAGAAAGTCACCAGCAGTAGTCAGAATGTCTTCACAAAGCGGAAGTCATGCTTGACCAACTTGATCACCTTCTATGGTGAAATGATGGGCTTGGTAGACAAGAGAACAGTGGATAATGTCTACCTAAACTCCAGTAAGGCTTTTGACACTGTCTCCCATATGATCCTCCTAGAGAAGGTGTCGAGTGTGGGGTGCATAAGAAGACAATGAGAGGGATTAAAACCTGGCTCAACTGCCAGGCCCAGAAGGTGGCAATCAGTGATGTGCAGTCTACAGCTGGAGGCCAGAAACTGGCATGTACCCCCACAGGGTAAATGCTGGCTCTGATCCTGCTTAACACCTTCATTAATGATCAGAATGATGGGGCAGAGTGTACCCACTGCAAGTTTGTAGATGACACAAAACTGGGAGGAGTGATTGATACACCAGTGGGTCAAGTCGCCATCCAGAGGGACTTGGCAGGCTGGAGTAACGGCCTGTCAAGAACACTAGTTCAACAAGGGGAAGTGCAGTCCTGCATGTGGGGAGGTACAACTCCACGTACCAGTTTATGTGAGGGACCATTCATTTGCAAAGCAGTTTTGCAGAAAAAGACTTGCAGGTGTCAGTGGACAAAAAACCGAACATGAGCCAGACACATGCCTTTGCCACAAAGGTGACCAATCATAACCTGGCCTACCTTAGGCAAAGTACTGCACTGAGGTCAAGAGAGGTGATTCTTTCCTTCTACGCAGCACTGGTGAGGCCATATCTGGAGCACTGGGTCAGGCTCTAGGTTCCCCAGTACAAAAAAACCCTACATTGGACTACATGCAACAAAGGGTCATAAGTGTGATGACAGAACAGGCTTTCATGTGAGAGTGTTGGGACTGTTTAGCCTAGAGAAAAGGAGGTTCAGGGGATCTTATTAATAAATACCTGAAGGAAGAGTGCAAAGAGGACGGAGAAAGGCTCTTTGTCGAGTCTGTTGAGCCTAACAGGACAAGAAGCAATGGGCACAAAGTGAAACACTGGAGGCTCCCTCTGCAAGTCAGGAAACATTTGTTTACTGAAAGGCTGATGAAGCACAGGCATAGGTTCTCCAGAGATGGGGTGGAGTCTCCCTTCTTGGAGACATTCAAAGACCATCTGGACATGGTCCTGGGCAACTGGCTCTACCTAGCCCTGCTTGAGCAGGTACTAGAGCAAATGTACTCCGGAGGCGTCTTCCAACCTCAGCCTTCCTGCAGATCACAATCATATTTGCCAATCCCTAATGTACTAGTTATTAACCATGAAGATACTTATTTTTCTTCAAAACATTTTCACTGAAAGAACTAAAAAGAACTTGCTATTGTATTACAAAATAAACAGCAGTGGAGCGCTGCAAATTTATGGACTTTTCACAGGTGAACTCTTCCAAAGGATCCATTGTCTACAGTTCACTACAGAATATACACTCTTTTCCAATTTTTTTTCTGGATACAACGCTTAATTTCTAGTTTCAAACATACAAAACTCAAAACCTCACAGTGAATAATAACTGAAAGCACTCCACTCATATTAAGAAAATTATAACTGATTACGAGATACCTTCTGTGCCAAAAACTGGTAATATTTCCATCTGCAGCTTTGTTAAACTTCAAGAAGTCATCTACATATGTTTTAGAAATATAATTAATTGAAATAATGCATATTAGATTTTCATAATGTTGCACTATTCATACAACATAATGATGTTCATAGCACATTCCTGAAGGATAGCTTTCATCTTTTCATGTATGCTTAAAACCCCAAGATGACTAAAAAGAAACTTGACACTCATTCCATTACCTTCAAAAGTACAGAGTCACAAATTCCATTTAAGAATGAATAAAAACTTCTAAAGATTTAATTCTGAAAGTTATAAAGTAGCAACTCAAGGCATCATTGTAAGATTAACACATCTCTGAAATTCTTCCAATATAATACAAGAATATCGTTTCTTCCTTCTTTGTTTTTGCAGTATAGAAAATTGAGTTATAATGTAAATAATTCTACTTACTACTAGGTCAACAGAAAAAGTTGTCACATCCTTATATGTGAATCTCCTTTTCATTTTCACTATCTGAACCATTTTCTTTGGCTGCCTCTTGATACAAAGCTCAGGAAGCAAACAACAGCGATAATACTTACCTCTTCTTCCAATCTTCACTCCTTTTCTGATATGTAAATACTTTTTGGAATACTGAAAACATTCCAAATCATAGAATCATAGAATCATAGAATCACCAGGTTGGAAGAGACCCATCGGATCATCGAGTCCAACCATTCCTATCAAACACTAAACCATGTCCCTCAGGACCTCATCTACTCATGCCTTAAATCAGACATGCTATCTGAAAACCAGCTGACCAACAGCTGTTTTCCTGTCACAGTACAAGCTAAGCATCTCCAATGCAAAGTGGTTGCTATATTTATACAGAGCTGCAAATGCTTCTTCTGCTGGTTTGTTTCACAAAGACAATGAAAACTGCACCTGCAACTTACTCCAGCATTTTCCTTGCATCCAGAGAACTGCTATCAAATTGTAATATTCAACATAAAACTGGTTATTTCCTTTACATACCTGACAAACTCATAAGTAATCTAAGCAGGTAGGAAAAAACAAAACCAGAGACACAAGTTACCCCTTCACCAGAGACAACAAAGTACAAGAAAGTGGAACTACTTTCTCCCATATTTTAAGATACAGCAGTACTACTATGGGTTTTAAAAGAAGAGCTTCATTGCCTAATCTCAGAAAAATTCCAGTTCAAAGGAAGCATCTCCCACAATCCAGAAAAAAGTACCCAAATACAGATTTTACTAGAAGATATTCTGACTTGTGTATCTTAGCAGAAGTCATGTTTCCACATTCTGAATGACTATATTATGCTTATAACACCTCACACAGAACAGATATGTTGTACAGTATTCTAACAAAGCAGTTATACTTAAAAAATAAAAAATATTATACTCCATGAAATAGTGATTTAGTTTTACATTAACTAATATTCTGATTAGTGCAAAATTTCAAATACTGTACTAATCAGATTTTTTATTTAGGCACCCCTGCCCCTGCCCTTAATTACTAATATATTTCGATTGGCAAAGAGGTAGGCGAAATTAGAGTAGAATATTCCAAGTAATTCAGCCCAGGGAGTATCCCTGGATTTCAGTTATGACCTTAGTGACTATGATTGGGTTATTTATTTTCCTCAGTTTATGACTGAAGTGCTAGATAGCCAAATCATACAATCATTCTGGCTGGAAGGGACTTCAGGATGTCATCTGATTGAACCTCCTGCTGAAAGCAAGATCAACACTGAATTCAGACCAGATTGTTCAGGTTCTTGTCCAATCAGACCTTGAAAACCTCCACGAATCGAGGTTTCACAACGTCAGTGGTTAAAACATTCCAATGCTTATCTTCATAAAAAAATATTTTTTTCTTTATGCAAAGTTGCAACTTTCTCTGTTTCAATTTATGATCACTCATCCTCCTGCTATGCACCTCTGCAAAGCCTGTCTGGCTCCATTGATCTGACAACATTGTAGGTATTGGACAAACCTCTATTAGGCTCCCCTGAGCCTTCTCTTCTCTAGGTTAAGGTCAAAATATTCAATATTCACTGTATTCCTCTTGTTCATAGTTTATGCATTTCATCACAGAAGGCAATGAGGTCGGTTAGGCACAATTTATCTTTTGGTAAATCCATGTTTCCCCTTCCCAATCTCCTTCTTCATGTGCCTAGAAATGGCTGCCAAGAGCACCTGCACCATTATTTTCCCAAGGACCAAAAGGCTGGCAAACCTGTAGATCCATACATCGTCCTCCTTGTCTTTCTTCAACAATCTGATTTCCCTCAGTCTCCCAAGCTGATACAGAAGTTAGAGTGACAGTCATATCTTTCACCACCTGACTAAACCTGTATGCTCTGTGGTCTGTGCTTTCCTATGCATTGTGGTCTGAAGCTGCTCATTTTTATAAATGGCAACCTCACTTCCTCACCCTCCTTGACTTTCTAATGAGTTGGCATTCATCATCCATACCAGAGATTGAGCCACACAAAGTATCCCAACACACCACAGTTATTTTAACAACGTCATACATTGGTCTCTGCACATAATAGTTCCTGCTGCTTGTTTGCCAGATTGCATGTATTTACATATGCACATTTGACATGGACCCCTGAAAACAGTTTTGTGCTGCTTGATGACTGGGAGTCTGGTTTTACCTATATCTTTTACCACTTGCCATTTCTGATGTAACTGAACTCTCACTTCTTAAACATAAATAATGTTAAACTGTAAAGTGAGATAAGAAAGACAGTTTTGCTCCCTTCTTTTGCAAGCGACAAGAAGAGATGACAGCATTAGTTCCCAAGTCTGCTTTTAAGAATTTTGGCTTGACTAGTAAAGATGACCACAACCTATAGATCCCTGTCATCAATGTAGCTCCAGCTGTACAAAGCAATAAAAATAAATGCTCTATCCCCCCCACTACCACTCTACTTTGGAGCCAGATGACATCAAGACTTGAAAAAAGAAACTGAGAAAGACTCTTTGAGAAACAATACCATTTCTTTTATAATAGGAGTAAGTCATCTTGAAAGCAGAAAAGCAGAACATTAATTGGAAGATGAAATATGAAGTTGGGGATGAAATTATAAAAAGAAAATTAGGTTAAATCTGGCCTTCAGCTGACATTTACTTCAGTTAAAGCTGTATGCTGATATGCAAAGAATTTCTGTCCTGCACAAACAAGGAACAAAGATAAAGTAACACAAACAGAATTAACATGGATAAAATATAATTTTTGTATTCTTAGTCTTTCCTTTTCCCATTGTCTCTTGAGAACTGTACTCCTATCCAAGATTTGCATATGCATACCTTTGAGGCAGTGATTGACATTTCCATTACTGTATCTAACACCCATTCATCAGATCTTTCTCAATTCAACATTATATTTTTTTCTACAATACAATCTTTCCCCTCCTCCACTGCCCTCTTCCTTCCAACAATGGTAAAATCATGGTTCTCACCTTCAAAATTTTTTCTCTGAAAAACACTAAGTCTTCTCCACAGCTCCCTTATTTAACCTTTAATTTTTTGCCCCAAAAAACAACAAAAAACCCTAAAAAACCCCACAGCCAAAGTGCCTCCTACTCCCCCCAAAAAGCAAAAAACAGGGATCACACTTTCCTCCCAAAAAGCAAAGAATAGGACAAAATAATAACAGCAAGAACACTCCTGTTGCTGAAAATATGAAACAGAGAAGCAAAGGGGTTCTAACTTTTTAAGCATATATAAAGTTCTTCTAAAGACTGAAGACCACATTTAAAAACCTAAAGTAGTGCAGCAGAGATTAAAAATATAGAGTATATGAAAAAAAGTTTATTCTTTAAATAAAATACTATTGGGTTTCTGTTGTGCAACTGAAGATTCATCAGCTATGGCAGTGATTGGTATTTGATAAGGCAATTCAGGTGGTAGTGACAGAATAGCAACGTGTTGAAAGTTTCTGAGATAGTGTCAACAGAATTGCAACATGTCTGAAAGAGCTGTTATTTTTATTTAATAAATACTCGGTTCTTAAAAGAATATGCAAGTAAAGACAGACAATCTTGATGCAAGAAGGGAGGCAAGTGCCATTAGACCCTCATCTTTGTGAGAGCACTCTCATCAAAATATTATGCAAAATACGCGCTATCTATCTTGACTATTCCTTTACTGTTTGTTACAGGATAGCTACAATATCCTCTTTATCCCATGTATTCGAGATATACACGGCATTTTTGGCTGAATACCATAACGCCTTGAATAGTTTTCCTCAGTTAACACTGTAACCATATTTTTAGTAAAGAACAATAGCATAGGATATCTAAAACCTGCTTAATCTAGCTTAAAACAATAACAACGCATGCAGTAAAGTGATACAAGGCAAAAATTAATCTTTTGAAGTCATGGGTCCAAGTCCCATTCAAGCAACTTGTCACCCCTCCAGCCGCATGCAGTTGCTTTCTGGCTTGTCACTGGGGGATTCTGTGCACATAATGGAATTCCCAGGTGACAGAGAGATGATCACACTGCATTTCAAATCCAAGAATTGTTCTCCTCTAGTAACCAGAATTACATTTGTCTCTGCTTACAAGATGGAAGTTTCCAAATGAAGCAGATCCAGCGGAAGTGATAATACTGAAAAATACCAAAGAAACACTGGAACACTCAAGAACTTAGAAAAGAAAGCAAAATCTCCTTAGAAACAGCTACCTTCTTCATAATCTAGTACAGTGTTTCTTGTGTTCAAGCAAAATTATTTAGCACAATTCAACTATGACAACTGCTAAATAAAAAGCATGAGATTAAGTACTCTTTCCAAAAGTAAGTCATTATAAAAATTACTCTTTCTTGGAACTGTAAGAGTAAAAATATCTTCTTAGAATATTTAAATAGTACAAATAATTTTTTCTTGGTTCATTAGTTTGTTAACACAATGACAACAGTGCCACAAAACCAGGCAACAAACTGAAACACTGCCTGAAATTATGCCATAGTTCATCGAGATGGAAACGGTTATCCATTTTTCTTCTTTATCACTACGAAGACAGCTCTGCAATCATAAACAATACTTTTCCAAGTAGGATATAGCTTGAATACAAGATAGGTCCAGAATATTTTTCGTTCCTTCTTGATTATTAGCTCAAACAATCTTTTTCCCTCTTAGCTTCTCAGAAGTTATCTAGACTTGTTCAAACTCTCCACCTAGCAGATAAATAGAAATTTGCTTTTCAATGACAAACTCACTTCTTACTATATACTTATCTCAGAACTCAGACTACAGCCTCAGCCCTTTGAGAACCTAGCACACGAACTTCAACAGCTGTCTGTACATAAAAAGGAACTACGTTAAGTGCAAAATTACTAGCTGAAATGACTTTTAATATGTAGAAATGTATTATAATACAAAAATAAATAAAGAATTGCTTTCAGTCCTTTATCACAGTATCTTGGATTATTTTTAAATATGAAAACTTAATTCTGATTAATGCTTAAAGTTAAATATCATTATGATATTTATTTATGAAAATTAATGTTCATCATCCTATTCAATTATTTGCTTGAGGACGCTTAGACTTGTAGCGCACATCCAAACCCAAAATAATGTCTGTCTCATAATACAGTAAGTTGTAGGTTTATTTTTAATCAATTGCATATGACTAGGAAAGTCTGTTTTATCTCAACATCCTTCAGGTTTAAGAACAGATGTAGCTCTCATTAATATCAGTTTTCTTTGAATAATAAAACTTTAGTCAAGAAAAGTAAAAAAGTGTATATAAGTGCATGATTATTTTAAATACCACATGATATTTTGGGCCTTTTATGCCTTTAAAGAGAGGAAAAAACTATACAAACCTAAGTAGTAAAATTTCTAGGTGGACTTTTTTTGTGGTTTGTTTTTGTTTGGTATTTTAAGGACAGTAGCAGTGAATTAACTAAAAGTAATTATTGTCACTAGGGTTATCTAAAAGCAGAATAAAAATGATCGGTGTAGAATAAATACTAGAAAATGGCTTTGGTCTTATAAACACATATTTATACTTGAAGACAAAAAACCAGATGGGATAGCAACCCAGTTATGTTGGTATAAAATTAGAGCTGACTTCAGTATTCCCTTATCTCTTTCCCAAACATTACTTCAAAGTTTCTCACAATCAGGTGTTAGCGTTAAAACCTTGATGATGTAATTTTGCTAAATTTATGTTCTGTTGTGATCACTGTAATAAGTGTTACTGTACCACTGTAACTGTTTTCCCAACATCAGCAGCTGTATAGAAATGATCTGTTAACACAACTCTGCAGTCATTTACACTACTAGTTTTTGTCAAAATTAAGATGCCATGCATGCTGCCTACATATTAAGATTTTGGCAGTTCACTCAAGTAACAAGATCCTAAATCTTAAAGGCACGATTAATAAGGAAGTTTTCAAGTTAAGAGAGAATGCATGAATAAATTTAACTTTAATATGAAAGTCGCATGAGCTTTCCTTACTTATGTATTAATCTCTACTGTATGAATTAGTTAGATTAGAGTATTTTCATTTCAACTGGTCAAATTGCTCCAACACTTAGTGTGCACTATATATAAATATAAATAAAATAAAATTTTCACCAATGCAGTATTCTGCAGCCATTCATAATTTATTAAAGAATTATGAACCAAACAAGATGATTTAGAAGTTCAAGGCCAATGAAGGGACAATTCTTCAAAATTGTTCCCAAAATATCATCCTAATATTTGCTATGCATCTTGTTTACCCCAAGTATGTAAACATGTAACACAGACAAGCTGTTAGAAGTATTGACTGCTTTTGACTAATAGTGGCTAAGATTTAGTATTTTGATGGTGACCAATAGTCAAGTACTCACAATAATTATACTGTCTCAGATGCTTTATACTGAACTAACATTCAAGAACTAATGAACTAATGAACAGGACTCAAGTAGACCCAGAGACATGGACTTGGGACTTGCTTTGGTACTGTTCCTGTCATTTTTTAAGAAAGTGCATGCCGAGTAATAGATAATCAAGGTAGAAGCATTGTCTTAACAGTACAATTATCTAATTTCTACTCTACACATTTCCACACTCCCCCCTATAATTTGACAAGATACTATTTCCACAAAAGCTAGATCCAGTGAAAATCTTGATGAGACAATCTTGGTGGTAAAGAACTCCACTTTATCAGTGTTAAATATATTTTGACATTTTACGGCCACCTCTAATTAGAATTTCCATATTAAATAGAAAAATGAAGAAGACAAATCATCCTGAACATGCTCACTGTGAAAGCACAAATAGAGATGTGCAGTAGCTGTGAGGGACTTGTGACACTGAATGTAAATTAGTCAATCGCTTCAAATAAATCTAGGATAAAACAGGTCAGGACAGTTAGAGAGTAGTCAGGACAGGAATCTTGTTTCCAAAAAATATTTTTACTTACACAGTAGAAAAATGAAAGTTGTCTAAGCAAAATTTCTTGCATGTCTTTAAAATCAGAGAGTAAAAAGGAGACATAAGCGCAAAAGAATAAATGCAAAAGAATAAATGCTAGGCATGCTATATGAGTGTAGCTCTATACTACAGCACAAGGCAAGTTAGGCATTCAAAAGTGTTAAGTAACAGTGCAATAGCATAGTAGAGGTATGTTTGAACACAACATATCATTAAAAGAAATCTAGCATGCTTAGTCTGATATCCACTCTTAACCAATCATTCTGAAAAAAGATAATAAAACAATTAATTGGAAAAGAATTTAAGAGGAAGACATAAAAGCAAGGGAGCAGAATCTTTTCCTAACAGAAATAAAAAGTTAATTTTCCTCAAATTGTGGAAAAATTATTTAGAGGAAAGAAGACATCAAAACTGGGGTAAAAAAAACCAAGCCAAAAGATAAACAGGTTTGAAATTTTTAATAAAATAGAGAATTTGAATTAAAATGAGTGTTTGAAAGAAGAGTATATAAAGTGACATTAGAAAAAAAATGAAAAGGTGAAGAAATAAACATAAGATATCTGGCACACACTTGAAAATGAGGTGGGCACAGGACTGATGCCATAACCATAAATACCTTTAACAGTTCAGCAGAAAGATGCAGTGCTTGCCGTGAAAGTGCCTTTTCTAAAATTCCCCATTTTCAGTATCCCACAATTTTAAACCCTGCTGTGACCTGTGAAATTTCCTGGAATCTCCTTTACAAATTTAGTTGCAGGTACAGTAGATAATTTTTTTCACACCTATTTTTCATTATTAGCATTCCGTCTCCTCTATGTCTGCACTTAAAACCAACCTAAATATTTTCTTAGAAGATGGTATTTAACAGGATGTAAGTCATATATTAGTTTTGTACAAGAAAACATATATTTTCTAGCACTCCAGCTACAAAAAACACCTACCTCCAAGACCTGTTTCCAATCTGTTGCAGAATACCTTTTCCAGAATCATAAATGCACTCTTCTAGAAGGAAAGACCACAAAGGCAATAACAGGGTGCTGCCTTTTATGCAAGAGAAGAGTTGGGATATGTGGAGGTGTTTTGGGTTAGGTGATCAGTCCAAAACTTATGGGTCAGAATTAGCAGACATAGTAGCATAATGGACATAGCTGTGTCTGTCTGCTATAGACCAGATGGTCTACAGGAAGATGATGTAGAAGCCCGCTACAGACAATAAGAAGCAGCCCACTCACAGGCTCCAGTACTATGAAGGACATCACCCACCCCAGTAGGTGCTGGAGGAACAATATACAGCAGAGCACAAAGCAACGCGTGAGATTCCTGGGGCACACTGGTAACTTAAAAAGATGGAAGGACTGTCTGGGGATGTAAAGACCAGTGGCAGCCTGCCTTGGCTGTACTGACCATGAGATGGAGTTCAAGAGAGGCAAAGGAGCAGGGCAAAAAGCAGGACAAAAGCACAACACTGAACTTCAGGAGGGAAGACTTTGGTATGTTTGGGGGTCTGCTTGGAAGAATCCCATGGAATACAACCCCAGAAAGAGGGCTCCAAGAGAGCGGGTTGCTATTCAAGGATTATATTCCCCAAGTTCAAGAATTGTCCATCACGATAAGCAGGAAACCAAATAAAGGAGGCCTACATGGATAAACAAGAAGCTCCTTGCTAAACTCTGTAGCAAAAAGGAATTAAATAGAAGGTGGAAACAGGAGCAGGTGACCCAAGAGAAACACAGATCACCTTTCCAAATGTTTAGGGATGGGATTAGGAAAACCAAAGCCCATCCAATTTTGAATCTGGCCAGGGACATGAAGGGCTACAGGAATAACTCACCAGTCTATTAGCAGCTGAAGGGTAATTTCTTTTCTTGCCTCAGTTTTTAGAGGCACAACTGGCCTTCAGGCAACCCAGGCCTCTGAGACCCAACAGAAAGTCTGGATCAAGGAAGACTTAAACCCTCAGTGGAAGGCAATTAGGTTAGGGAATGTTAAAACAAAGCAGACTTAAACAAACCCATGGTGCCTTAACAGGATGCAAGCACAAGCACGGATGGAGCTGGTTAATGTTATTGTAAGGCCACTCTCAGCTATCTTTGAAAGATTTTCACTATGCACTTACCTGTCAATGTTTTTTTCAGGACAAGCTTCCTCTCTCACGTTTGCAAAATATCATTTAAACAGAGAGTCTATATGACCTGCTTTTTTTACACACAAAACTCTAATTTAAAATGAAACTATAGTACTAAGCCAATCCATTTTTAATCATGAATTTTTGCAACAACAGGAAAATTGTTAAACAAATAACTTTAATATGAAAGTCTTTTTCAATACATATTTTAAAACCTTTCCCTAAAAGAAGGTGGAACAGAAACAAAGGATTCCAAAAGAAAACATTCTTGGTGCTTTCAAAGCAACTATAGATTTATTAAGTCAGAAGAACAGATGTCAGTTGCCAAAAGAAATGAGTCTATTTCAAAAAGAAGGATCACACCACATCAACTATATTGTTCTTTAAAAAAAACCAAAACAGCCTGCTTAAGTTCCAGAAAGCATTGATGATGGGAAAAAGTGTGCAAAACTACAACTACAATTTTCCAGAAGCAGTGCAGTATTACTTCAAATGTGACTCTGTGGTAAATCAAAGAAATAGCAGGGGAAAAGCATGATCCAGTTCTTAGTGAATCATCAAACAGTTGTCTGTAGATAGACCAAACATCCGAAGACTTATCAGCTCAACAATCTATACAAAGAATTAAGTCCCAACCCAGAGCAGTAGAACCCAGGCACTAATTTCCCTTTTCAAATTAAATGTTCCCTCTCTGTTTTGCAAATAGGAGAATATCCCCTACTAAATAGGAGTATTCATTTCACTATCAATTGCTTTTCACTATATTACAAACTGGGGTTTAAAACAAAGGAAAAAATTAAAAAAAACTGAGACATGGATAAAACCATATAAAAATCAGACATACTGTTTGTATGTTTCCTTCCTGTCTAAATAAGAAAGGAATTATAAGGCTAACATTGCATTTATACAACTTTATAGTTCCAACATTGCACACAAGTCAAACTAAAATTACTCCTCCAATAGCAATTTAAATGCAGCTACATTTTGTATACAAAGAAATTAGAATTACATTATGTTATTCTGCCTCTTATATACTACAAACAGCAAAGTGAGAATGCAAGAATTGTAACTCTAATTTTACCTGCTTGGATGAATTCAAGATCTCAAAGACACCATTGCATTAAATATCCAGATCTCTATAATACTAGCTAATAGTGATTTGTTTCTTTTGCTGCTCCGTTACATGGAAAAAACCCATTAAGAATGTGAAAATGTTTATGATGATTAATTTTAGCCAGTTCACAAATCAGAAGCTTTTAAAGCAAAATCTATTTTTATAACATAGCAAAGCAAACATTTCTTTCATTGAGTAGGATGCTACACACATATACAAGAAATAAAATTTGATGATTATATTACCCTCAGTTCCAGGAAGTGGTGTATCCAATAATTCAATACAAATTATTACAGCAACCCCAAAGTACAAACAGGAAAAAATGCATTTGCTACTTAAAAATCATCCAGCGTACCAAAAAAATTGAAGTGAAGTTGAATTACCAAGAAGAAACTTTTGAAATGTTTTAAGTCTATAATGTTTAGTTTGCCCTGCTACATCACTGGAAGAACACCGAACAATGCTGATTTTTGCATTGGAAACAATTTTAATTCCATTGTCTAGTGCCTAATTACACAGGTTTTTTATTATGAAATGCAAAGTATTCCATATTCACATCAGGTAACACTTTACAAATAATTAGCCACAGCTACTCTAGAGCATGCTAAATCACACTGTTAAACACACATCTACTGTGCAAAGCGTTCTTTTCATCTGTTCCATGAAACAGATCATAATAGGGATGAGTGATTTCAGTCATAATAATGCACTTGTGCAAGTGGGCTATTAAGCCTATGTTGCCACTAGTTTCAAATATGGGACTCTGATCTAAAGACCTTATAAATCCTTTAAATTCAAAAGGCTTTGGATCAGGCATATAGACTCTTGACAGAATATTTTTTGGACATAAATATACTCTATGCAACCCGTCCCCTCCCCCCATAAAAAATATGATACTACTAGACTGAAATTACCTGGAGTGCCTTGTAATGATCTTGATGTGAAATTACTTTTTCTTTTTTTTCCTTCAAGAAATCCATTTCTAGAATGCTATATTTTTCCAGTAAATATTCTAGTTCCTATAGGTTACAAAATAAAATATATGAAGTTACATACATTTGAAAATTGTGAAAATACAGATTCAGTTATGATTCCAACTAATTCAATTTCTGAAAACTGAAAATTTGTTAATACACACAGATAAAGGGTTGTGCAAGAAAACTCTGACTGCCTATTTGCAAGGAGTATAAGGTATTTAAAATCAAAGACATGTATTGGAAGACATGTTCTTTGAGGAGCAGCTAAGGTCACCAGGCTTGTCTAGTTTGGAGAAAAGGTGATTGACGGGTATCCTCATTGCTCTCTGCATCTTCCTGAGGAGGTGGAATGGAGAAGGAGGAACTGATCTTTTCTCCCTGGGATCCTGCAACAGGACTTGTGGGAAATGGTTCAAAGCTGCACCAGGGGAGGTTCAAATTTGACATGAGGAAGCATATCTTTACAAAGAGGGTGGTTAAACACTGGAACAGGATTCCTAGAGAGAGACGGTTGATGCCCTAAGCCTGTTCACGTTTAAGAGGCCTTTGGATAATGCCTTTGACATGTTATAACTTTTGGTGAGCCCTGAAGTGCTCAGGCAGTTGGATCAATTTAATGTTGTAGGTCCCTTCCAACTGGAACTACACCATTCTACTTATTTCCGTATCTTTAATAGCTTGTTATGTGGCTCTTCAAATGCAGAAAGATAGATTGAACATATCTTAGCAAATGGTTTCATTAAACAGTCAGAAATTTCATTACATACAGCCCTAAAGATCTTATTTACATCTCCAAAATGAAAAAAAAAAAATAAAATACTCTTAGTTTGCATGGAGCTTGTCTAGATGCCTGCCCAACGTGAACCAATAGAGAGGAAAGAGAATGATGGTACTGACAATAAACTTCAAAATTATTTGAAGAGCTGGAGACTTACTTTTCATTAATGCAGCTATTCCTCCTACCAAACCCATTCCTAGTATACATAAGTTGCTGGTACCTTTTAAGACACTCAAGAACAACTATTTCTGCAGCCACGCAGGAAGCCAGCATAGAAACAAATGACCTGCCAGATCACTGAACAGTTATTCAAACAAAGGCATAAGTGAGAAGGTCATAAGGAGGACAGCAAGAGCAGGTCTGCTTAGTTCAATCCTACTTTTGGATGAAATAATAAAAACAGTTTTTGAGATTAAAAGCCTTTGACTCAAGAAACTGATTGTGTAACACTTCCTCAATTCAGAGCCTAGCTCTCAACGTAACTCCTCTTAAGAGTCTGTATTCATGCTTCCCTTCCAGCTCACCTCCATACACTTAATTCCTAGTAAAATAAATCCATTCCAGACCACATCTCTGACTCTAGTTACTCAGCCCTATCCTCATTTTCATTTCTAATATGACATATCCTCCTTCCCTAGTACAGCTTGATAGCAAGGAACAATATTAAGAATAGTTTACATTGAAATTACTCCTACTCTCCCATGCCTCAGTGACCTTTTGCTAAAGTCAGGCACATAACTAAAGGCACAGCCCTGCTTGATACTCTATCACATTCAGATCTATCATATTTAGGTCAGAAGGAATATAAAAACAGTTAACAGGGCTCCCAGGGGAAAAAAACCAACAAAACAAGCATTAAATTCATAAAGATAGCCTAAGACACTTTCCTCTTCAGTGACCATACCATACACTCACTCCAAAAACATTGGGGGACCACTATATCTTCTAGTGATATGGCTTCTTGTTAAGAAAAAAATCTGGTGGTTTTTTTCATTTCCCTCCTCCTTTTAGACTAGGATTTTTCCTATTTTCTGAAGATTTGGGGAAAAAAACAGCCCAAAATAGGCACAGTTTAAAAAAAACCAGTATTTTAGCTAAATCTGGGTGATTTCTCTGGAATTTGGCTAATTTCTACAAAAAAAATACACTGCACATCTCTGCCAGCTCCAGCTATATTTAAATCCTATATAAATGTCAAACATTTCCATTAAAAAAACCTATTCGTACCTTTTTACTTTTTAATTTTTCTTCTTCAGCAGTGGAAAGCTTGATTTCCAGGTTTGCAACAGCTTGTTGAATGTAGCTCTTTGGTTCATTTGTTTTCTGTGTCTCAGCATCAGCCAAAGAGATGGGTGATGTAACTAAAGTCTTGTCTTCAGTTACATTCAAAGAAGCAACTAGAATATCTGCTTGAATCTAATTCATAAAAAAACAAAATGATAAAGGATATGGTAAAGGGTATTTAACACTACAGTCAAGTCAAATTTCATTTCCAGATGACATTACAGAACTTAAGAACTATAAATACTAAAGTTGCTTTTTTGAAACCACATTTCTCTAAAATTGGTCAGGCATGCTCTCATAGGTAGGATCTGCCAGCCAAGATGAAAGCTCCAACAATGGAGCAGTAGCTAGTAATTCCAGAAGGATTCATATCAATCCTTTTTAAGAATTGCTTTTTAAGAATATTTTACATGAAGGCTTTAGGAAGGAAGGTGGCACAGATACCTCAGTTTCCAATGAAGTCAAAATACTCAAAACAGGTCAAAAGAGACAGAAGTGAAACTGAATCATCTGTCTCAAAGCGTAAGGCTTACAGGGAAATAAACTCTCCTTGGATTAGTCACTCCATGTTTTCAACCAATGCAGACAGCAAGTAGTAAAAGGAATGGAAAAGGAATAAAAAATTTTGTGCTAAAATAAATATCTCATCTTAAGGCTAGACGAACAGAATAAGAGGAATTGGGACATGTTTACAACGTGTAGTTAATGCTATTTCAGTGAACTGCAGAACTACAAAAGCTAAAATGGAGGCTTCTAGAATACACAACCTAAACCAGATGAAACATTGATAGTAAACTCAGGTTTTCAGGAAAACAAACCAAAAAAAAACCACCCAAGCTGAGGTATTTTGTGATATAATTAACAAAAGCCAAAGGCTTTTTTTCCTTTTTAATAAATAAAGGTAAAAACCTTGTTTATATTGCAGCAAAGTAAGTCAAAGTAAAAAGTTGGTAAATTAATTTCAGCTACAACTTTTTCAGCAACAATTTGAAAGGCAAAAGCAGTTGAGATTTGGGTATGGGTGGTGAAAGGAATATCTCAATGTGTTGAATAAGAGAGGTTTGACTGATCTGATTTAATCCATTCCCTTAACACCTTTTATTCACTCAAGTAATACACTGACTTTTCAATAAATAAAGTAGCTCGGAGAGGAGAGGAGAGGAGAGGAGAGGAGAGGAGAGGAGAGGAGAGGAAAGGAGAGGAAAGGAAACTGAGATCTTGACTGTACATGGATATCTAAGATCCCATAGACAAAACAGTGAGCAAGAAAAGTTTTAGCTCTGAATTCCTTATGTGTAAGAATCTTCAAGGAGCTAAATGAACTAATTCTACATCTGAATATTACTCAGGATTACAGTCTGGCACTGCAAAAAACTGATGTTGGAACCTGAAAAGCTAAAAGCTTTTTGATGTGAAACCTCAAGAGACTCTGGAGACACAAATACACAAGAATGCAGCTCTAACATTCTCCTTTAATAGGTGTGAGAATATAGAATCATAGAATC
>WAAB01014344.1:12636-30295 GCA_013389865.1 Piaya cayana | reverse complement strand
GAATCCATTTTCTGTCACATGTCGCACTGCAATTGAGAAATGGATTGGTTTTGTTGTGTAAAAGCAGTGCAGAGTAGACTTTGGAGTGGTGATTTTTTTTTTCATTCTGCCTCTGTGGCCGCATTTGAGCTTTTTTTGACTTTTCCATTTTGGTGCAAATGTTGAACAACTGTTGAATGGCCAACACAGAGCCCTTCTTCAGCCTCTCAAGTTGTTTTGTGTGGTTCCCCTTCAAGACCATCCTGCAGCTGGATGTTGTCTGCTGTGGCAGGACGCTCACAACCTTCTCAGCTAAAAGGCTCTCATTTCAATCACAAAATGTTTGGAGCCACTGTTGAGCTGTGTGTCTGTTTGTGCCCTGGCCCAGTGCTTCGTTGATATTGCAGCAGCTCCTGTTTTACGTTCCCTTTTGAATCTGTGCAATGAAGTTTCTCGAATTTGCTTTTTCCATTTCACAGCATAATAGAAAAGAATGAACAGCAGAAAGAAAACCACTGGCATAAATAAATAAAACTAATATCGTGCTTTAAAAATGGTGCATAGCCTGAACAGCTACTGCCTGAACACTTAAAAGGTTAATCCAGATGAAGCATTGCAGCTTCCATGCAGAAATGGCAGTGGCTTTAGCACCAATTAAAATTGCCCCAGATCAGTGTTTGTTAGTGCAGGGACCAGGTCTGACTCATGCAGACATCTGAAGATCACATTCTTGTGGAGCTGGTAGTATCAAGACCTGTTTTTAGTAAACACATGCAGGTTCTGTACTGTGCAAGCTGGTTTGATGTGACAACAAGCAGTGTTCCACGGTGGAGTTTGCTGTTGGATGTTGGCTACTGGTGGCTGATAAGCAGCAGAGCTCGTTCTGGGCAGCCAGCACCGATGGCAGCCAGAAAGGCCAGAGCTGGCTGCTGTGACCTTGTCTTCAAGCCTGCTTATTCATTTGTTGATTGCAAGTTGTTCTGATAGCCAAGCTTCCTTTATTTCCAGGGGATGGCTCAGTGTCAGATGCTAGTGAGGGAGCAAATGTTGCGGGTTTTCCATGTGACTTTGATGTGCTGGAATGGAAAAGCGTGGTGTTGGGCAAAGTTGCCTAGATCTGCTCTGCTCATGCTTGTGTAGAAGAGCAGGATGTCTTGGGTGCAAACCTCTGGCCCCCAGAGTGTGGTTGTAGAATGTAGCTGTCACCTGTGCTCTGGGCAGGCATTGAGTGCCTTCAGTGCTGCTTTACTGCCAAGCATAGAATCATAGAAAAACCAGGTTGGAAGAAACCCACTGGATCATCAAGTCCAACTGTTCCTATCAATCACTAAACTGTGTCCCTCAGCACCTCGTCCACCCATCCCTTAAACACCTCCAGGGAAGGTGAGTCAACCACCTCCCTGGGCAGCCTCTGACAGTGCCCAATGACCCTTTCTGTGAAAATTTTTTTCCTAATGTCCAGCCTGAACCTCCCCTGGTGGAGCTTGAGGCCATAAAGAGCATCTGGAAGAGCATTGATGTAGAGAGCTCCAGCAGCAGTGTTCAGGTCGGTCCTGTGTCTCTGCTCGCTGTTACTGCTGATCAAATGGAACAGTGCTCTTCATTTTAAACTGGGGCTGCAGGTATTGTAGCAGTTGGCTCTTTGGGGCCTCCCTGGTGAAATTGCTGGCTTGGAACATCCAGCTTGATGTGGCTGACAGCCCCGCACAGTCCCATTCTAGAGGCATCTTGACTACAAACAGCTTGCAGCCCTGAAGGCAAGTCATGTGTGCTTCCTGAAATACCATCTGAGTGGGGAGGTGGGTGAGGAAGAGCCGCTTCCTTCAGTAAGGAGCTGCAGGCATCGTCCTGGGAGGATCTTGTAGGTAAAAGTGGAATGGCAGAGTGCAGCTCTAGGTGGTTGCCTATTGCTTTAGAGGCATCGTGGCATGGGCAGGAGAACTGTGAGCCAGAGGCTGGCTAGTGGAGTGTCAAGACTAAATGTCGTAGCAGTAGTGAACCAAACAGTGCTGGTACTGCTTGGTCAAGTTAAGGGAAGGCATCTAACAAGAGTGTCACTTCAGATCAGTAAATGCTGGTCTTGGGATCATCCAAAAAACAGATGGAGCATCAAGGTGAATGCTGACTCAAGCAGAGTAAGCAACGGTGGCTGCTGCAGCTCCCAGACATACCTGGTGGACATCCTACCTCACCCTGAAGTCACTGCAGGCCTCAAAGTCTGCAGATCCTTCCCTGCTGATGGGAACATTCAGAGCAGAAGTGGAGATGGATGCTCCAAACACTGGCCTTTTCCATCTGTCCAAAACCTGACTGAGTTCAAGCAACAGTTGCAACCTGAAGAACTTCCCCACCTGCTCAGGCTGGTGCTGCGCGCGGTGGCTTTGCAGCAGCTCCTGCTTCCACCTGCATGTGGTCCAACCAGCCAGCAAGGCACAACTTGCTGAACTTGCTTCCTTCAGACTGACTCCTGTGAGCATGAGGTTCCCAGTCAGGCTCATCTGGCCACACGAGTCTGGTGGATCCTGTCAGATGACTGTGGTTTTCCCATGTCTTGGGAAGGAGGTGGCTGAGCTGCAGATGCTGATTTGGAAGGGCTGTGAACTGCTGTGAGACTGACCACACAGAAAGGCCGGACTAGTGGCAAGAACTAGTCTACCAGGCAGTACCTGGAGTCCAGTGGCATGCCCAGGCTGCAGAGTCAGCCATCTGTGAGGTTGCAGTGGAGCTTGTGTGATGGCAAAGATAAATACCAAGTGATGAGCCAGCCTGTGCTCCATGGTGAGGCTGAGTCTTTATGCTGCAGTTTGGAGGATTTAAAAAACAAAACAAAAAAACCAAAACAATAGCCAGGGTGATGTTCTCTCAGGCACAGAGAGCACAGCCCAGAGCTCAGCCTGCAACAGTCCCCACTGCTCCAACAGCAAACTGGGGGCTCCTTTTTTTTCCCTTTGGCTGCTGCTATCGCAGCCTCTCAAGGAGCTGGTAGACTTCTGCATTCAGTTTAAGAGTGAATGGCCTGTGAACGTTGCAGGCTGGCTTTGATAAGACTCTTGGCTACTGGTGCCAGGCTTGTCTGAGCCCCCACGCTCTCATAACAGGAGGGAAGGACAAAAGCCTTGCTGTCCCAAATCCTACAGCAGACAAATCAAGGATTTTTTTTGTCTGCAGCTTGCTGAAGGGCAGCTGATCTGTTTACCCCTCCGGTTATTGCTGGAGACTGACTAGAGCCAGCCTGCCACCAGCAGCATCTGAATGCAGCAGCTCTGGATACACTTCCACTCATGTTGCTGTCTCTTTAGTGGAGGTGCAACTGGGCAAGCAACAGGGTTTTTCCAAGGCAGCCATGGAGTATCTGTTACTGTAACCCAAGGCCTGTTAGATGTGGTGCTGTAGGGCATGGCTGTTGCTGTGAAAATGCCTTGGTTTCTGGCGTGGAAGCCAGGGATGTACTTGACCTGGGCATCACCTCTAATAGAACCAGCCTGAGGACGAGCAAGCATTGAGGTGACTGGATGCCTGCTGTCTTGTTCAAGGGAAGACTCCCTACTGCAGACATCAGCTGCTTTGGGATGGAATCATTATAAAGGGCTCCAGATAAGAATACTTGTGCAGAGTGCTCTTCCAGATGCATTATGGTAGTAGTAGCCCATGGATTCTTCATTAAGGATTTGACTTGTGTTACTGGTGCATTCCTAAAGCAGGACAAGTCTGCCTAGTTGTGCTCTGGAAGTCTTTTGTGTTGTGATTTTTCCCTGCTGGGACACAGGAGGAATTGTTGGTGTGGTGGACCAAATGCTGCTGGAGCGTGTGGCTGGTTCCAAATCTCTGTTCTGGAGCCAGGCATGCAGGTGCTGAAATTGTACCAGTGGTTCCATGTCTGGAGAGTCCCCAGGGATGCGATCACTGCTTATTGTGGATATTGAGTCGAGAGGAGACCACAGATTATCTGAGGGATGGAGCACCTTGTGTATGAGGATGGGCTGAGAGAGTTGGGGTTGTTCAGCCTGGAGAAGAGAAGGCTCAGGGGAGACTGTAGAGCAGCTTCCAGTGCTGAAAGGGCCTCCAGGAAGGCTGTGAAGGGTCTCTTGATCAGGGAGTGAAGGGATGGTATGAGGGGGGTGGTTTTCATCTGAATGAGGGGAGATTGAGATGAGATTTTAGGAAGAAATGTTTTGCTGTGAGGGTGGGAAGGCCCTGGCCCAGGTTGCCCAGAGCAGGGGTGGCTGCCCCATCCCTGGAGGGGTTGAGGGCCAGGTTGAATGGGGCTTGGAGCCCCTGGTCCAGTGGGAAGAGTACCTGCAGGGATTGGTGCTGGATGGGCTTTGAGATCCCTTTCAATCCAAACCATTCTGTGATCTGAGCTTTGCAGAGCCAGCACAAGGCTTTGAAACATCCTCTTTCTGTATCAAGGGAGAGTCGTGTGAGGTGACTTGCAGCTGACTTAGCTGTGAGATTAACATGCTGGGTGCATGACCTTACTGAGCACTGTAACTATAGCTACAAAAGATTGATCCTAATTCTTGGTCCAGCACTTGGTCTGAACCACTGGCTGCCTGAGTTCCGGCAGTGGATATTGGAGGCAGAGCTTCACAGGAGGTCATGGCAGTGGCAAGACTACAGCTGGGAAGTGACTTGAAGTGACTTTCTGGTTGATCAGCTGTCTTGATGTCCTGTGGCTGCAGCACCTCTGCTACCACCACAGGCAACCACACAGCAGCTGCTGTGGCCCAGCAGTGTATCCTGGGCCCTGTTGGAGTGTGTTTGGTCCCCAGAGTCAGCTCTGGCTTGTGAGCTCAAGGAGTTGCTCTTCGGAAGTATTTTGAAATCCAGTTAACGTTTGAGCCAAGCGTGCTCAGGGGTGTAAAGTGAGCTCCATGTTGTGACACCACTGAATTGGGAAGCAGCACAGTTTCTGCTTACAGGCAGAGCAGCTTTCTCTTGCAGTGGAGCTTGGTGGACCAAGTGCTGCTTCTCTGTTTAGATAACTGTGTGGTTCAAAGGTGGTGTTGCAGCTGGACTGGTCTGTGTTGGAGGGGATAGTGTGGTATGGTCTGAAGCACACATGGAGTCCTAGTGTGCAGTGGGAGTACAGCTGCTCTTCTTTTTCACTGTCTCTCACATCAGCCTTTTCAAACCCTGTTCACTGACAGGATTTTGGAATATGCCTCCTTCCTGCTCATCAGGGTGTTAAAATGCAGTGGATGGTGTGTATGTGCTTCATGGAACTGCCAAGTGCTGCAAGTCCCAGTGTGCAGAAGGATTGACCCAGGTGCCATGAGCCTGTAGTTGTATAGTGGTGCTGCTGGGCAGGTGTGCAGTGGTGGAGAGTGGGTGTCCTTGGTGCCACCTGGGCTGTGACACAGGGCTGCTCACAAAGGTGTGAGAGAAGGTCTTGGACTGGTGAAGAGCACTGAGGTGAGAGCCTGCAGGAGCAGCTGCAAGGGGACTCCAGTGTGAGTTGGTCAGGGTGCTGATGGAGGAGTGCGGGGAGCAGAGGTGCCAGGTGCTGAGGCTGTACTTTTAGCCCCTCTGTCTCCTAGAGGGAGTGAGCACTTCCCCATCAGAAACTGGCTACTGTAGAGTAAGGTCAAGGCAGAAGCTCTTGCCTGTTCCTTGCCTGTTGCAATTGGAATGTAACAACTAGGAATTGAGGAACTTGTGCTGCTGCCCCTCCCAAAAGCTCAAGCAGGCTGACTTTCTGTAAATGGAATTACAAAATCTGCTTCTGTAATCCATCGCTGCATTAATTGCAACAGCTTTAAGTAACTCAAGACTTGGAGGAAGTGATGACTGATCTATTTTTAAAATAGTGAACTTCCCTCATGAGCCTTTGCATTTCTGGGGAGGCTTATAAAAGATTCCAGACAGGCGAGGCGTTTTCTGCAAAGTGCTTTAGTCTGGGAGTCATGATATCTTGAATCTTGATTCTGTTCTTTCCAACCCTTAGATGCTTCATCCAACAGAAAAGGCTCATAATTCAAGCCGGTGGTTTCTTTCCAGGCTTCCCAGGGGCTTGACCATCACTGACACTGTGAGCTGAGCCCGTGGGCTGGCTGCCAGGCTAAGCAGATGTGTGCAGGTAAAGCTTGTGCTCTGCTCTTGGCTTCCTGCTGAGATGGATGCAGGTTCTGAATGGTGCTGAACAGCCCTTTGCTCCCAGACCTGACAGGAGAGGGGCAGAAGCTTTGCTGGGACAGGACCAGTTTGTAAGAGATACAGGCTTTCCCTTTGGGTTCAGTTACAAAAACCTGAGCTCCCTTCTGATGGTGTTTGGGGTTAGCGCTTTGGGGCGGCCTGTGTTCACCTTGTGAAGTCTCTTGGTGTGAAGCCAGAGGGATTCACACCTCTGTGTGTGAATCTGCTCTGGTCCTGACTGCTTGAGGATGGACAAGAAGCAGGAAAGCATGCATCTGAAACTGGCCAGGGAGCACCGAGCAGCTCTTCTGGTCAAGGTGCAGCACTTGAATGCTGCTCTGAGGCAGCTGCAGGTCACTGGAAACAAACAGCTCTCCCTTGTCAAAAGTAGCAGGTTTTGAGTGGAGCAGACACCACTGAGTCTCTGAGCAGTATGAAGATTGGGTATCTCCATGGCTTTAGTGCTCCAGTAGGCTTCTAGAGCAGGTGGGAGCATTTCTTTGAGCTGAATAGGAGTGTAATCTTTGAATACCAGCCTGGTGGTGTCAGGAAAGGAGACTGCCCAACCTCCTACATACCTTGCAGTGCTGCTTCAAGAACGTATTCCTGGATGGTGTCAGAGCTGTGTGTCACATCTTGGGAGATGGTAGGTGCAGTTGAGAGTTAAGGAGTTCCTACAGTATTTAGGAGGAAAATTGGAAGGAAAGGGGTCTTTCCTGATACTTCAGAATCAAAGAATGAGATATTTCATAGAATCATGGAATGGTTTGGATTGCATGAGACCTCAAAGCCTATCCAGTTCCACCCCCTGCCATGGACAGGGACACCTCCCACTTGATCAGGGTATTCAGAGCCTCATCCAAGCTGACCTTGAAACCCTCCAGGGATGGGGCAGCCACCACTGCTCTGGGCAACCTGGGCCAGGGCCTCTCCACCCTCACAGCAGAACATTTCTTCCGAAGATCTCACCTCCATCTCCCCCCTTGTGGCTGGAAACCATTCCCTCTTGTCCCATCCCTGCAATCCCTGATCAAGAGCCCCTTTCAGTCTTGGAAGCTGCTCTAAGGTCTTCCTAGAGCCTTCTCTTCCCCTGGTTGAATAACCCCAACTCTCTCAGCTTGACCTTGTATGGGAGATGCTCCAGCCCTTGGATCATCTCCATGGCCTCCTCTGGGCATCCTCCAACAGCTCCATGTCCTTCCTTTGCTGACGATTCCAGAACTGGATGCAGGGCTCCAGGTGGGGTCTCACCGGAGAGGAACAGAGGGGCAGAATCCCCTCCCTTGCCCTGCTGGTCCCGCTGCTTTGGATGCAGCCCAGGACGTGCTTGGTTTCTGGGCTGTGAGCACACATTGCTGACTCATGTTCAACTTCTCCCCCAGCACCCCAATTCCTTCTCAGGGCTTCTCTCAATCCATTCTCCTCCCAGCCTGGATTAGTGCTGGGATTGCCCTGACCAGCTGCAGGGCCTTGTCCTTGTGAACTCTGAGATTTGCACAGCCCCACCTCTCCAACCTGTCCCAGTCCCTCTGGGATTTGTGGAAGCTTTTGTGAGATTTAATTTCTGCCTAGAAAAGTTCGTATTATGTTTTGGGGTGGTGGTTTTGGACCCCTCTGGGAGTTGTCATCTGGAGGTGCTGAGCCTGTGTTCTGCTTTGAAAACTGAGCTTTGGGTTTATGTTTGTCTGTACAAGTGTTCACTCCAGTGATCAGTGACCCTTAGGGTTGTGACCCTCTAACCTACAAATCCAGACCCTGCACTTCCAGTGGTTGGATTAACAAGTGTTTGGACCCGTATCTTTCACTGGTGAGGTTGTTGACACATGCAGGGGGTGTCCTTCCCCTGAGGAACAAAGTCCAGCAATAATATGCAAGTTTGCCATCTCTGTCTGGTGAACCTGGAATTTAGCCCCAGGCTGGACCTTCAGCAGAGAGGTTCTGTGGGAGAAGAGGCCCTGGGAAGGTGACTTGTTGAACACTGGGTGCATCAGACAGCTTGGCCCAAGGTTCCAGTGACTGTAAATCCCAGCTCTCAGCAGGGTTCGTTAATCCTGCTGTGGTAGGAAGGTGGGATTTGCTGGGTTTTCTCAGCAGAGTCAAACCTCACCATGTGGGCCCAGCACTGACTGAGGTTGAGTTGGGATTGGGATGCTGGATTTTGGTTCCGAAATAAGGCTTGAATGTCTGTGGCAAAGCTTGCTTAGAAGGCATTCTGTTATCAGCACCTTTTTCTTGATACAGTTTTGGTCTGGGATTCTGGGTAAGTCTCTTCCTCATCCTATGGGGAATATTTCCAGCTGGCAAACCAAGCAGCTGAGGGACCATGTTAGTTCTGCATAGTTCTTCCCTGTGCTGACTCAGCTCTCCTGACACTGCAGCTCTGCCAAGGAGATGGCGTTTGGGAGAATCTGATGCATTTTTTTTTCCTCTTACAGCCTTGGGAGCTGCCTATGGAACAGCAAAGAGCGGCACGGGGATTGCAGCCATGTCTGTCATGAGGCCTGAGCTCATCATGAAGTCCATCATCCCTGTGGTCATGGCGGGAATTATAGCAATCTATGGCCTCGTAGTGGCTGTCCTCATTGCCAACGCCCTCTCACCCTCCATCACGCTATTCAAGTAAGTTGCTGCCCCTGCCTGTTCCCTTTGTCTGGTTGCTGTGTGGGTGGGTTGTGCTCTAGGCCTCAGGAAGGGCTGTCAGTGCCCAGTTCCCTGGACGTGGCCAGCAGGGATGGATTTTGACTCAGTGACAGTGTGGCCTGGTTGGCTGCTGTGTCAGCCAACAGCTTGGACATCACGGCTGGGAAAAATGCCATCGTTTAGGGCTTGAAAGAAACTGTGCCCAGGCAGTGCAGGGAGAGGAGGCTCAGCTTGGCTCGTGGTGCCATGTTCTACACCTGGAACATGCAAGTCTAGATACTTCTCCTGTTGCCTGGGAGATGCAAGTATATCATTAATATTGCATGCTGCCTTATGTGCTGGTAAATCGATCCTCAAGCCAAACATCAGGTCTCTCCACCAGCTACAGTCTGAAACTTAATCTGTTCCTGGCTTTTGAGAATAGCTGGAGCTGGCTTGAGGCCTCTCAGAGTAGAGCAATGCTGAGGTCTAGCAGCAGATATTGGTTGGTGTATGAGCTACAGCTGATGGGTGGTGTAGTTGGTCTGTCCTGCTGTGATATAAGACAGCAGGTACGAAGGCTCCTTTGTGCTTACCAGGTGCCAGATGTTGATGGGGTTGCCTTGGCAGGTGCCCCTGCCTGGAAAACCAGACCCTTCCTGACCAGCTCTTACATTGCAAGAGACCTGACGATCACCTGGATTTGCTGGGGCTGAGTTGCTAAATGCGGGAGGCAAAAGCAGCTGTTATGGGGCACAGAGTGCTGTGGGGCAGGGATCACTGTGAGCTGGCCCGTATGGCTCTGGTCATGAGCCAGACCTGTGCTGCTCAAAGAGGTCACAGATAAAAGCTGGGTGGCTGCATGAACTTGTGAGCCCAGCAGGGTGGGCTTTGTGTATGGGCCAGGCCTGAATGTCAGCTGAAGATCTTGTGTAGCTGCCAGTTTATGTATTAGAGCCTTGGTAAGTGTCTGCCTTGCGCTCACTTCAAGAGCAGAGCAACACTTTTTGCAGGAGAAAGGCTTCCTTTAAATGTTAACTTGTATTTCACTTGAGGACTGTGAAAAAGAGCCTGAAGCAGAGGGGCTGGGTGTCCTGTTGCCACTGAAACTCTCCATCTCTGTCCTACAGGAGTTTCCTGCAGCTGGGCGCTGGCTTGAGCGTGGGCCTCAGCGGTCTGGCTGCTGGCTTTGCCATTGGCATCGTGGGTGATGCTGGCGTTCGGGGAACGGCGCAGCAGCCCAGGTTATTTGTGGGCATGATCCTGATCTTGATCTTCGCCGAAGTCTTGGGTCTCTACGGCCTCATCGTTGCCCTTATCCTCTCCACAAAGTAAACCTTCCAGTATGATGTAAAGAGATGTAACAAAAAAATCCACCTTTAAAAACAAGCTCCAGAATGACAATGGTCTCCAATGTGTACAGTTGTTCCAATTTGGTAGTTGATCTCTTGTAAATGCGCAATGTATGTTAGTGACTTGTTTGTCCTGTGTGTATTCAATATTCAATTGGACGGGCTGCTCCAAGCCGGCTGCCTGGCTCGGGGCAGCCCGCGTGCAATTTTCCACCCATTGCTGTTAGTACTTTATGTATAAATATGAACTAGACATGTAATTTTTTCTCTTCACTGGATGTTTATTTATAAAAGACTTGACATGTTCATACATTATGGAGCAAGGATTTTCAATTTCCCATGCTATATCTATTAATCTTATCTAGGTAGATTACACTGTGGGGTCAGTTGTAAGTGCAGAGAATTCCTTGGATGTAACTTTGATTCTCAAGATTGCTGTAGTGTCCTGGTATTGGAGTATGAGAATTGTGTTTTATTACAGCAACTGTCCGAAACACTCCAGTGTTTCAGTAGTAACCGCGTATGCTCCGGCATCAGAGTCGTGCACCCAGTGTTGGGTTACAAACTTCAACCGTTTCCAAATAAAACTTCCTCACTACATTGCTGTAATGAGTCCTCTGCCTCTGATTTTGTGCTTCTGCTGCTCCTTTGGGAAGAGGAGCGAATCCTTCATGGGGGAGGCAGTTTCCTGAAGTAACTGGGTGCTGGGCAGGAGAGGTGCAACCATCACTGCTAGGCCATTCCCCTGTTCCTGGGCCACCAGCAGGGCTGTTTCCAGCTGTTACCTATGGACAGAACTCATGGTGTGTGGGAAGGTGAGGCTGTGGTTCTGCTATACTCACTCTGGTGCATTTTGTGCTGTGTAATGGGCTGTCAGCGAGGCCTGAGCCCAAAATATCTGGGAGCAGGAGTGCAACCTTCAGCAGGACAAGGAGCAGGAGCTGCTGCTGAGCCTTTAGGCCACTCATCCTTGTGAGGGCTCTGCAGAGACTCAGCTGGGTGGAAAGCTGTGATGTTGGCAATTGGCTCTAAAGTGCCTGGATAATATACTCCTCAAGATAGGCTCATTCTAGAACTCCTATTTTCAGACTTGTGAATTGGGAGTGTTGGAGCTGAAGGTCCACGGCTGCAGCCAGCAACTGCTACATTGGCCTCTTCCCAGGAGTTACTGGTGTTGCAGAGCGGTGCTGACAGAGGAAATACATGTTGGACCCTTGTATCTGTAGAGCTAGTTCTAAATTGCCTTTGGAAATGTTACCTTAACTGTAGTAGTGGGGTGTGGAGAGCAGCACAAGCTTTACCGCAGAATCATGAAGGGTGGAAAAGACCTTTAAGAGCAAGTCCAGCCCTTAACCTCACACTACCCACCTCCACCACTTAATTGTGTCTGTGTCATATCTCCATGGCTTTTAAATCCCTCCAGGGATGGTGGTGACTCCATCTCCCAAGGCAGCCTCTGCCAGTGCTTGACAACTCTTTCCATGAAGTCACACTCCCTAATCTTCAATCTAAACCTCCCTTGATGCAACTTGAGCCTGTTTCCTCTCATCCTGATGCTTGGGAGAACAGACCAGTGCTAGCCTCACTCTGCAGCTCCCAGGAAAGAAGCTGCAGAGTGATGAGGTCTCCCCTCAGCCTCCTCCAGGCTAAACAGGCCCACATCCCTCAGCTGCTCCTGCAACCTCTGGGCTTCATTCAGATCCATTCACCTTCTCTGGACGCCTTGTTCAAGCCAAAATGTCAATATTGCACAGACAGCTGGTACCAGTAGTGCCTTTGTGCTCAATCTAAGCTGAGAAACCTGGAGTGATTGGAACCACCTCTTCTGTCAGCCTGGGTGGGAGTGGAGGTGTGGTGATGTATGTGTATTTCACCCCTATGCCTTCTGTGCCACCAAACAGCTCCAGGAGGAGCCATGGCTTGAGCGTGAGGAGCTCACTGAAGCTGTGGCTGGAGCTCCTGTCCTGGTAGGAGCCTTCACCCCCAGCCTGGGGGCACTGTGGGCTTCAGACAGGACCTCTGCCAGCCAGTCATTCCACTGGTATGGATTCTCTCATGCTTTTGGGAAGGTGTAGTTTGATCATCAATAAGGAGTAACAAAGGGATTGCTTGGTTGTTCACTAAATTACTGATCTGGGCACTCATTTCCTCAGCTGCTTCTGCCAGGGTGGGCTGTGGGGTGGGCTGTTTGGGAAGGGCTCTTCCTGGCTGGTTGGGCTGCATGGAGGCCTGAACCGATGGAAGGAAAATCCTGGATGTTTGCTGGGCTGAGAGGAAAAGCTCCTGCTCTGAATTGTGTTCCTCAGCCCAAAGTAGCGAACTTTGCCCAGGAGCCATAAACACATGTGGAAACAGCAGCAGAATTCTCTCTGGGGAGCGGTTGCAGTGGGAGCCTTCTCAGGGCTTTGCTGCAGCCTCGCAGCTAGGGAGGGGGTGGATCGGGAATCCAGGCTCTCGAGACAGCGTGCTGTGTCCATCATGCAGCTCTGGTGAGAGGAGCTGGATTCTGCTTGCATAGCAGGGCTGGAAAGGGGCCTGTCTGGGGCTGCAAACATTTTTAATGTCTGTTTTTACATTTTTTTAAGGGAGACCTGCTGCCAGCTCACAGTTTTTGCAAGTTTACAAAAATATGAGCAAATTGCATTTAAGAGTGTGACTCAATGCTGGTGGCAGCTTTCATCTCCAAGAGAAACAAGCACTGGAAGAGCACTGCTCTATAGGAACTCTTTCAGATCCCACTGTAGCTCAGGCCCCCCTTGCAGAAGCCATTTACGAGGCTCTGGTGGCGATGGATGCTTACGGAACCAAACGCAGGCAGAATCCCCTTGCTGGCATTTGGTTCGTGCTTCAGGACATCAGGCGGTTCTCGTTCATCTCTTAAATCCGTGAAGTCAGGAGGACAGAGCAGAGAACAAAAGGCGTGGGTGGCGGAATGCTTTGTGCTGAAGACCTGGAAATATGCCAGGAGTCAAATTGGTACTCTGAGCACGTTTCCTCGGCCGCACAGCTCCTGACAGCGATGCCCGAGATCCCTTGATGACTCCCAGGCGAAACCCTGCTTGTCGGTCCCTTCACCGGTGCTGCTGCATCATCAAATCTCTCGACTGATTGAGGACATGAAGAAAATCGTGGACCTTTTGGTCCGTTTCCCCTGCCTACGGAGAGCAGCGTGCTGGGCGTGAGCGCAGGCCCATCTGGCAAGGACGGTTTGGGTTGGAAGAGGGGCAGAGGCAGCCTCAGAGCGTGAAATGCCAGGAAGGCGACGGGGTCTGCTGGCGCGTCGCTGTGCTCTGCAACGTGGCAGATTGCGCTCCGAGAGCACTGCAGAGTGAGTCAGCCCTGTGCAGGGAGAGCGCGGGCGGCTCTGCAGCAGCTCAGGGAAGCGTCCCTGTCCCTCAGCACAGATAATGCCTCCAGAGCTGGCTACCCCTCTCTCTTCCAGGGCACTCTCCTACTGCTTGGTTGTTGGTTTTTTTTCTCAAAGGCTGCAGGGGTTTTTTGTTCTTTTTTTTTTTTTCCACTGCTCTGTCGCAGAAGCATTTTTCAGCAGCAGGATTTTATCTGTGATTGCCCAAGGACTGTCTGCTTTGGGAGTCCTGGTTTGCAGAGAGCTGCGGTAACCCAGGAAAGTAAATAAGCTTTGGGGAAATAAAAACCTCATTAAGAGAAACTGATCCTAGAAACTAAAGCAGCAACAAGCAGATTAAATGAAACCAGCTCTCTCAGCAAACCTTGTTTCGCTCACAGTCTGACCAGGGTGGGATTGATTTTAACGGCTTTTTGCTGTTTCCGTCCAGCCTTGCTACGCAAACCATCGCTGGTCCTCAAGTGGGAGTCACCTCTGTCTGACACACAGGGAATGCCACCTCTGCTCTTGGCACATCTCTGCTCTGCAGCTATCAGCCATCTTTTTCTCCTGATTTAATTAAATGAACCCAGAGTCAATCTTCCCACTGGCACTTACCCTGGAGTGGGAATTTTCTGTTTCAGGGTCAAAGGGTTGTGTCCTGAAAAGCTTCTCCATTTTTGTTCCCGTGCACACTAATGAATGGTGTTCCTCAGCAAGCCCTGCTTTCTTTGGCTCCTGAGACAGTCCCAGCTTTGCTCCTCATCTCGCAGTTCTGGTCACAGCCCCAGGGCTCACAGGGGGCACCCTGCCCCAGCCATGCAGCCACCCTGCAGGGTCCCATGTGTATCTGCAGCCCTGAGACCTGTGCTAGTGGGAGCTGGGCTGCAGAGAGTGGAAACTGGGGAACCTCGTGTTTGCCATGTTCCATTTGTTGAGGGGACAAGATGTGCTCACCACAGGCTCCAGTCCTGGGTCCTCTGGATTTCCCCAGGAGGTACTGGTTCCTGCTTTGGCCCCACATCTTTTTGGGGCACTTTGAACTGTCCTGTCCACACTGCTCCATCCGTGCTTCACTCTGCCTGTGGGGGAGCACAAAGGGTGACCTCAAGGGGCCGAGCACAGTAACAACCACCTACACCCAATGGCTTTAGAATCATAGAATTAGAATCATAGAACAACCAAGTTGGAAGAGACCCACTGGATCATCGAGTCCAACCATTCCCATCAAACACTAACCCATGTCCCTCAGCACCTCGTCCACCCGTCCCTTAAACACCTCCAGGGAAGGTGACTCAACCACCACCTTGGGTAGCCTGTTCCGGTGACCCTTTCTGTGAAAATTTTTTTTCTGATGTCAAGCCTGAACCTCCCCTGGTGGAGCTTGAGGCCATTCCCTCTTGTNCACAACTGACCCCAGGATTCGAGGAGCGGTCTCACCAGTGCCGAGTCCAGAGGGAGAAGAACCTCTCTGACCCTGCTGGCCATGCCGTATGTGATCCAAGCCAAGATGCCATTGGCCTTCTTGGCCACCTGGGCCCCTGCTGGCTCATGGTCAGTCACTGTCAACCAACACCCCCAGGTCCTTCTCCTCCAGGCACTTTCCAGCCAGACTTCTCCTAGTCTGGAGCTGCTCAGGGTTGTTGTGCCCCAAGGGCAGGACCCAGCACGTGGTCTTGTTAAACCTCATCCCATTGGACTCTTTGGCTACCTAAGGCAAAGAAATGACTGATGTTCCCAAGATGGGCAGTGTGTTCCCAGCTCATTAATCCCAGTGGCCTCCCTGGCTCTGGGGGTGCATTAGGACCATTTCTTCGACGTCTTGGTGAATGCACATGAAGAATTAGAAGCCAAGGCTGCATTTTAATGCACCCTTCATTTGGTAGCAGCACCCACCTGAGCCTCCCTCAGGACACCCGCTCCTTTCTTCGTGGCTGTAGCATGCACCCCCTGTTCCTCCCCAAGCTCTGGTACAAGTTCTCATGTTGCCAAGCGCTGAATATAAATTGGGAATTGAGCCAGGTTAAAAATAACTCAACCTGAAGAGAAAAAACGTTCACTAAAGCAAATGCAAGTGAAACCGCAGTGTGTGCTTCCCTCAACCGATCCCTGGGGCAGGAGGGAGATGGAGCGCACGGTTGCTAGAGATGGAGGTTGCAATTACTGGTGATGTAAGGCAGGGTTAATTGAATACTGGGAAATAAAAGGAGAACATCCAAAGGAGTATGACGTAAGCAGCACAGATAAGTGACACGAAGCTGAGCTGGCTGACGCACCTACAGCATCAGTGAGGTGGATTTTCCTGCCTTTCATCTCAGCACAGGCTGCTCTGTATTTCCCAGCAGTGCAGAAGGAGGTCCAGGCCATTCTCTAGTGACCTGATTCAGGGGTTTGCAGCCAGGGAGAAGGTTGGATCTCCCTGTGGGCAGAGGGTGGGTGGTAACAGTGTCAGCAGGGTGGACACTGGCAGGATCTGTCACAGGAGATCATAGAATAGAATGTCCTGACTTGGAAGGGACCCACAAAGACCATCGAGTCCAGCTCCTGTCCCTGCACAGGGACACCGCAACGTTCACACCATGGGGCTGAGGGGCCTTGGGCAAACACTTCTGGAATACTGTCAGCCTTGGTGCTGTGACTGCTCCCCTGGGAGCTGTTCCAGGGCTCCCCCACCCTCTGGGGGAAGAACCTTCCCTAACATCCAATCTAAACCTTCCCTGGCATCTTCCTGCCATCCCCTCGGGTCCTGTCCTTGGTTGCCAGAGAGAAGAGCTCAGTGCCTGCTCCTCCTCCTCCCCGTGTGAGGAAACTGCAGAGTACGATGAGGTCTCCCCTCTGTCTCCTCCAGGCTAAGCAGACGCTCTGACTTCATCCGCTCCTCACACTCTTCCTCTCTAAACCCTTCACCAAGTCCATGCCCTCCTCTGGACAGTCTCCAGCACCTTTAGTTCCTTTTTATCATATGCCCCCTGGTGCTCAAGATGTGGCTGCTGCTGTGCAGGGTGAAGTAGGACATGACTGAGAGCAGCCAGCGTTTGTGTTCTCCTGAATGTCTCCTCCCCTGCCAAGAGACTTTCCTGTCATCAGTCTACTAGTGCATGTGCTCCTATGGAAGTGCCTCCCTTGGGCCACAGGCTGTGTGGGTGCTGTCTCTGCCTCCTGACAGCTGAATTCAGTGAGGCCGCTGCTCTCCCCACAGATTCCTCTGCTTAAAGCCACAGGGCCGCTGTTAGGGGCCATTTCACAATCCTCTGGTTTGGAGTCTCCTCAACTTTCAGCTGCATGAAGCCACCAATCATTCCTGCCAATATTCTGCCGGATGCCACGATGAGGAAAACCTGCCTGAAGCCTTTCTTAGCCTCAAATTTCCCTAATGGTGCTACACATAATTTTCTGGGCCTCAATCAGCATCATTCGCAGCCTTTCATTTGAGAGGCCTTTATTGGCATCCCACTGACAGCAAGAGGCAGCTTGTGCTGCAGACAAGCCTTGACAGCACAGAATGATAAGTACAGCATCAAACCTCATTAAAACTCAGTTCCTGGCCAGACAGGGACGTTATGTTCACGCACAATTACATTCCCTATCATTTTATCTTTCCTCAGGGTGATTCATCGCAGAGCTCCCATCAGCACCCTGCCCGGGCATGGCCCACGACGAGGTGTGGGACTCTGCATCAATGCGGGACACCAAACAGAATGAGCACACGAGCAGGAGCACTGGGTGGGCCGCTGCAGTGTATGGCATTCCTGTGGAACACCAGGAATTGCAACTGTCTGCCAGTAGAACTTTAGGAGTAAATGTTTAGAATGTTAGTGACATTGGCTTTAGTCCAGACAGATTTCCACACAGGTACAGGCTGCAAGAGTCACAGAATCACTAGACTGGAAGAGACCCACCAGATCATCGAGTCCAACCATTCCCATCAATCACTAACCCATGTCCCTCAGCACCTCGTCCACCCATGCCTTAAACCCCTCCAGGGATGGTGACTCAACCCCCTCCCTCGGCAGCCTCTACCAGTGCCCAATGACCCTTTCCATGAAAAAGTTTTTCCTAATGTCCAGCTTGAACCTCCCCTGGTGGAGCTTGAGGCCATTCCCTCTCGTCCTGTCCCCTGTCCCTTGGCAGAAGAGCCCAGCTCCCTCCTCTCCACAACCTCCTCTCAGGGAGTTGCAGAGAGCAATGAGGTCTCCCCTCAGCCTCCTCTTCTCCAGGATAAACACCC